>APFE030081167.1:167759-383808 GCA_000404065.3 Pinus taeda | reverse complement strand
GGGTGAATATAATGTAAATAAATAAATATGTAATATGAATAGTCATCGGGAGATGAAGTGAACAGTCTCTACCTCATGTATATAATGAAGACCTACCTGAAGGAATAACATATACGAATCAATTTGTGTTGAGGAGTTACTTCCTGGTCTGACAATTCCCTACAACATTTGTTAAAGAAAAAGTCAAGGTATGTCTTAAACTACAAGGTTCTCTTCATAAAAAAGGTATGTTCATTGTCGTTTGAAAATTTCTTTACATTAGTGACATTGTTATGTCTATGGTTTTGAATCTTAAATATTATTGTTAGGGTGATTAATCATTAGATTGAATCTACCCTCGTTATACTATCATTTGATGATTCTTGTGAAACCCTAACCTTTAGGGTTCACTATAAAAGCCTAGACTCTTGATGCTAAGGGTATGTCAATATTGATTATGAAACCCTAGTCGTATTAGGGTTTGCTGATAAAGTCCATAAATCCTATCCTTTTGAAGTTAGGGGTTTGATATTGTCATGATAAAACCCTAGTTCTTTAGGGTTTGTTGTTAATGTCTAGCTTATATAATGAAACCTTAGATATTTAGAGTTTGGTGAATTAGGGTTTATAAACAAAAGCGATTGTGATTACTATAGTAATATCCTCGGAATGAAACCATATGTGTATACTCTTCTGCATAACTAAAAACCTAGTCTAGTCAAAATTATTTTATTTCTAACCTTGATGTATTAATGTTTGTGTCTTGGGTTCACCTAGTAGGTATGAATATTGATATGAAATGTTCATGCATCCTAGATATGTATATGTGAGTATGCTAAATTAATTGTTGATGCCCATGTTTAAGTTTGCGAAATCTAGGGTCTATAACAAAAACCTAGTAGAGATTGATATTCTAGGACATGATGATATTGTTTTCATGATTTAGTTTTGATAATCAAATATAGGGTTTGCAACTAACCCTAGTAGATTTTGACATAAAAGCAGATTGTTAAAACCTTAGATGTATAATAATATGATTGGATTGTTATTTGATTGAATTATTGATATCTAAGACTTTGTGTCATAGAGATAGAGTCTAGGATTTATGATAAAACCCTAGCAAGAAGTTGAAGTCAAGTATATAAAAGATGTAATCTTTTGCTGATTATGAACCTAAATAGGTTTAGGTATTTGATTTCTAAAATGTTTTGATGCTTCCATTGTATTGACATGATTTTGATATAGTTAACTTCATATATTTTTATTTGGTTGTACTTGCTATTAAATTTTTGCAGGTACATAATCTTTAAGATGTTGGTGATTTTCATAATTGAAAATGATGATGAGCATGATGAAGGAAATTATAAGAATGATGATGATCAAGGTGACCTTGATGCCATGAGAAAGAAATAAATCCTTTAAAGATTCTAGTCTCTCCAATGTTATAAAATAAGGAAGCTATTGAGTTGAGAAGGAGTTGGGATAGAAGAAAGGGTATATCTCCCCAATTAAGAGGGAGGGCATATTACGAAAGTCATAGTAAAATACCTTGAAGAAAGAATAAATGAACACATTTATAAAGAACTACCAAGGTTGTTTTTGGTGATGTTGAAGAAGTGAAAGAAGAAAGATCTCAAAAAATTATATCTAGATAACTTGATGATGATACAAGTAACATCAAAATTATTAAGGACCCCAAAGTTTTTTGTTTACTTGCATATATATTTGAAAGTTTATTATTGATTGGGGTTATGTTTGTACAGGTAAATCTCCCCATAAGAAGGTTGAAAACTTTGGAAGCATGCTTGGAAAAATGGATATATCTGATTTAGTTTATAGGGAGAGATGAAGTATCTTATGGCAAGATGCTTGGGAGGACATATGGTCAACATATGTGTTGATGTTTAGATCCTGAAGTAGGGAGGGTGGCATTGGTCTTGGAGATCTGACCTTGGATATACACCTAGATCCTTGGGTTTGTGGTAGAGCTTGAAAGCTTGATGGTACCTATAGTGGATAAAGCTTGATTCCACCTTAGTCCCACCCGATTAGATTACCCTGGTCAGGTATCTAATCTGTAGCGCTATATGTGCTATGACTCTTCATAGAGTATATCATTTTTAGATATTCTATGTACCTATGTATATGTAATTATGAATGCCTCCTTAGTTAAGAGGGAGTGTTGAAGAATGTAACTAGTGCCATTCTTCATAATTGTATTTGAGTCATGATGTAATGAATTTGTCAAATAGAAAGAAAAATGAATTTTATTGTTAAAGAAATTGACTTATTAAAGCATTGGTTTCATGCTTGAGTCAATGGTTTATAGTTCAAAGCCTCCATTGAAGGATTCTAAGGTTTATGTCAAGTGTCCTTGTCCATGTCATAATGTAAAAGATAATTATTGGGCTTCATCTATCAAGCAAGGAATTTATTTTGATGTAAATTAGGTCTTCTTATCCTCCTCCACCAATTCAACCTCAAACTGGACAAGTCGGCCTAATTGAGGGGAAAAATATCCTAAATAAAGGAAACAACTCAACCTCATATGGGGCACTCACTCATCAAATTTTATCTGCAATCTTTTGGGACAAGAAAAGAACAAAATCCAAGGAACAAGGAGGAAAGGGCTAGTGAAGAAAAAAGAGGACTTGGTCAAGCACAATAATTAGATTTTTTTCTCTCTTTCTCTCACATGTGTGAAGTTACTGAGTTGCTAGAAGGGCCAAAAATGGAGTCTTGAAGTTGAGTTGAAATTATGTAGTTGGGGGTCAAATTTCTAAAGCTAGGAAGTTGAAATTATATATTGTTGTTGGGCTGAAGTTGCTGGATATCAAGAGACTACTGGAGTTTGTTGAATCATCTCAAAAGGTTGAATTAATGGAGGAGTAATGTCTTTTGGGTCTAGGATCTTGGTCTATCTCAATTGTATTTACTAGTGGAAGAGTTTGATTGGGTTTCCCCTATAGAGGGGTTTTATCCCAGGCTGAGTGCCTACATATGGTGTCATTGATATTCATGTTTTTTTTGTTGATTTATTGATGAAACAAAGATAAAACAAGAACATAAGAAATCTAATAAGAACAAAAATATATTACAAGTAATTATCAACATAAGAAAATATTTTTTCCTTTCTGATTTTCTAATAATAAGTGGATCATGATTGGTAATTTACAGTCCCAACAAATCTAATATATTTGAGAAACTTGTCAATCTTCTTAATGCAGTGAAACCTAATATTATTAGTAATATATACGAAAGATTTCAGATGATTGAATCTGCATGGAAAACTACTTTCAATAGGGACATTTAAAGCAAAGAACTAAGTCTTCTTTCAAGTTGGTTAATAGTCAACTCAAGGGAGACAAGGAGTTGGTAGATAATTACCTATTAACTTTTAGTCAAAAGCTTGATGTATTGTCTGAATTAGAAAAGGATAAACAAGGGATCCCAGATGTTGACTGGATGAGGTAGATAAATGTTGCATGGTCTGAGAAAATTAAAACATTAGAGGACATTATTATGAGTGTGGATGCATAGAAAATAGAAGAGTTGATGCATATCTCAAGGCAGTAGTGATTGTTCAGGATATAAATGGTCTGTTCATTACAAATGAGTCTAGATTAATTGTGAAAGGCAAGTTGATGGATGATCTGGAGAAGTTGAAACAAACACATGCAACAAAATTCAAAGATATAATTTAGTTTAGTGTATAGGAGATTAACAAATGGCTAATTACTTTGTTAGTGTTAATAAAGAGTACTCTGCCTTGGATTTGCAATTGTAAGAAGAAACTAGAGAAATTGAGGAGGAGATATTCAATGAACGTGTTAGAAAGGACATTATTTTTGCTCCGATGAAGGAATTCATTGAAGATAAAGTGAAGGTATTCATTGCAAAAAGAGTGATTCTAAGAGAAAGCTAAAAGCTAAGCAATATCAGGCTGTGATTTTGCATTTAATACATTGGAACATTTCTTTTAATTTTCACAACATTTAACTATTGAATTTTTTTGGGTACGCTATAATGCAATAGCCTAATTCCTGAATGTAGCTCTTTGTTCTTTGTTGTAGATAAATTTTAGAGATTACAATCAATGGGAGCTCGGTTCCAACCCTCATTGGCATAGATGCATTTAATTTTCCAACTTAAGTATTAGGATTTTGATAAATGCTTTATGAAATAAATGTTATTTTTTGGACCATGGCTCTATAATGATACCTTGTTTAAATTCTAATTATTGTCTTTTCTATTTCTCACTTTGTTTACCAGTTACGTAAACAATTCTAAGATAATGTTTCACATTAGATGTTGTATAGTCCTGAATTCTAGAAAGTTGTACATAAAACACTAATTGAATATGTATTTTTCTAGTATTTTCTTTGATATTTTATATATTATCTAATGTTATGTGATTAACAATAATTAAAATGTATTTTTGTTTGCTCTGTCCGAATACTTAAATTGTTTACCATTTATATCAAAAATTCTTACATAATGTTTTGCATGTAAACTTGTATTACTTTGGATTATGTAGCTTTTCTCAATATCATTGATTGAACATATGTTCATGAGACTATTCTTTTGAGCTTTTATATTGTATGTAATGATGTGAAATTGATGACAATGAAAAATGAACGTTTAGCAGAAGTTTTGGTTCAAAGATATCTATTGCATTGTGATGTTAATTTAATGATAGCTATAGTGATTCAAATTTGAATATGAATACAATTCTTGTTACTGTAACTGTGTTCTTTATTGTTCAAAGGGTGTGTAGCACAAAGACTCATTACTATGTTCCAGTTCTGTTTACAATGGAAATGAGCGTTTGGAAAAAAATTTGGTTGTCATATATATCTCTTGCATTTGTTGCAATTAACATTTGAATCTAAATACAATTACAGTTGTTGGAACTGTGTTGATTATTATTGAAGGATTTTTAGATAGAGAAACTAGTTATTTTGTGTCTTTATTTATGAATGCATGTACAAAAGCGAGAGATGCAAAGATAAATGTTTCATTATACAAAGTTTTCATTATGTGGGGCTTAGAATGAAAGTTTTCATTGTGCATAATAAGCTTCTTACCCAGGGTAAAATCTATGCACAACAACATATGATAATAATAATAATGATAATGATGATAATGGTAATACATTAAACTATGGGTTCTATTTTTCGAAGCATTGTGAAAAAACTTCGTATTTCGTTTTGCAATAGTCAATTGTGAAACAATCTTTGTAAGTGATTTAGTTATGGACATGTACAATTTGTTTTCTTAAAGCAAATAAGTAATTAAATAATTTGTGCTAGATGTAGAAACATGTTTCATTGTGGGGAGCTTTCCTTGTCCTAAGCTCATATTAAAGCTTACATTGTGGGAAGGAAGATACTTCCACACAATGAAAGATTTTATAAAACAATTATGAACCTAAAAACCATAAAAGCAAATTAAATTAATTTAAATTTATGGCGTTTTCAAAGTATTGAGAAAAAACTCCATATTTTGTTTTGCAATAGCAATTGTAAATCATTCTTTGTAAGTATTTTAGTTATAGACATCTATCATTTGTTTTATTAAAACATGTAAGTATTTAAATACCTTGTGCTAGATACAGAAAGTTGTTTCATTGTGCAAATCTTTTCTTGCCCAAAACTCATATTAAATCTTACGTTGCATAGAAGAAGCCACTTCCACCCAATGAAAGCCTTTAATAAACAACAATAAACCTCGAAAACATAAAAGTAAGTTAGATTAATTAAATTTATGATGAAATCAAGATTATTCGATAATAAATTTTGTCAATTGCAAAAAACATTTACAAAGGAAAAAAGGCATGTTGCAAATGGAAAAAAGGCCAAAAATTACAAAGTAGCATTATGTGCAACCAGGAAAAAAAGAAAAAAGAAAAGAAAAGAGAAAACCCTTCATTGTGCAGAGCACACTTTCCTCATTTTCGTACAGGGTATAATGACATTACGATTCAGTATTGTTATGGCGAATAGATAAATCGACACGTAATTAGGAACACAAATTCTATTACCTCTAAACTAACATCGATATAGTAGTGGATGCGATTATTGAGCTATTGTAAGTTAGCTGTCATCATTGGAAAAGTTTCACGTTTAATTTGTTTGGTACACAGAGTAAATTATTTCCTAATTTCAATATATGTTTTTAAATCTTCTCCACTATTTCTTGGAAACACCAACTTCGATGTTTTTTTATTTGCTATTTATTAAAAATGTTCCAAAAAATAGATTTCATGTAGAGAATAGTAACAAATAGAGGAAATGAAAAAAGAAGAAAATTAAGTACTATTAACAATCATTGCGATATAGAAAATATTGAAGCTTGCCGATTGTAATTCTGTTTTCCAAAAACTTGTGCAAGGTTTTCTAAAAACATGCCAGAATTTCTACTATTTTTTAATGGCATAATTGTGGCTCGTTTAAACCATGCGAATTATTTTTTTACTGTTTCCCTTAAATGTTGATTATTCTATTTTGAATTGCTATTTATTAAGAGTGTCCTATAAAACATATTTCACACGAAGGATAGTAATAGTTGGTAATTGTTTAGTGTATCGAAAAAATTTATACCCCAAGCATAGCAAAAACATTACTGATTCACAAAATATTTTGAAAGTACATAGAGAAAATGGCTACAAGGGAAGGAAAGAAGTTATTTGCACTGATATGATTAATTCACTTGCAGTTATCAATTAGAGCTTCCAGTGGTTGGTTGTGTATCAACAACATGTGAATCTGTCCATGCAAGAGAAGAATAGCGATAATATTTGGTCTATCGGATTAGACAATGCTACATACATTCCATAAGTATTTGATTTTAGGGAAATCTTTTATTTGTGCACACAAATTTTTGATTTTAAAACTAGAAAAATTAAGCTAGAAGCCAAAAGTACTCCTATTTATTTGAGTTCATAGGCATTTAGACGCATATTCAAGTTACCGAATCCAGGTCTATGCTTATATTCATTAAATTAAAATAGTTTTTTAGAGTCACAGGTAGGTGGCTCAAACACCATACAAGAGTCCATTTTGCCAACTTTTGAGGTTCCTTCTGATCCTTTTTCTCTAAATATTACTTTGTTTAGAGAACCATCTCGAGAGTTCCGTTGGCTGCATCCTCATCTAATGGGCCAAGAAACTACAAACAATGTTTAAAAATCCATTCTCTATGTGCTCCATTATTCATATAAAAAAATGTGTATTCAACTGGGTTGATCTTGTTTCAAATGAATTGGATTTTCAATTAGTGAATTTGTTCAAAAGTGATAGATCCTTTATGATGGCATATCTGATAACAACCCTCGTCTTCAGTCATGTCTTTGATGACTTGCTGCAAAACCCTAATTTAAATTTTAATGAAGAACCAATTTAGTTATGTTATCCCATATTGTGGAGGAAGGAAGCTACTTAAATTTTTTGTCTAATTCAAGATATTTTTGTAAAGAAACTTTTTTACATGATAAATGGATAAGAGTCCCATCAAATATCTATTCAAGCCTAAGTTTTCCTCCAGGGAAAAGGGATACATGAAGAAACAGGAAATAAAACAGTTATTTGAGTTTATGGGTTTCAAGGTAAACCACTATTGCTTCCAAGAATTGTGATAGGCAAGTATTTTGTTGCCAAAGTCTACAACCAATACTACAACTAGAAAGTTAAATTTGAACATAAAAATAAAAGAATATATATTTCTTTTGAATTTACCATTGGACAAGTAACCGTGAAGAATGGAATCCATCTTGCAAAGCTTGTGAAGTCATTTCATTGTTTTAATTTAAAAGAAGTTGAAACATGTGAGACGTTGATAGAGAAGGCCTATTTCTAACACATCTAAGTGTTATTAAATGCAAGAGATTTTTGACAAGGGTTGAAAATGAAAGTGAACATGGTCATAGTACTCCAAGAAATAATCAATAACTGGTAATAAGTACTAGAGAAATTCCTGAACAAGCGAGCATCGACACTAAAACAAAATGCAAACAAAGAGGTAGAAATCCCATCCAATCTTCAATTTGCACATTCAAAACTACTCCGGATTCATTTTTGAGTGAAAGAGAATGAAAAGATACTAAAAGTGCAAATTTGATTCTTAGTCAGCTATCAACGGATGAAAATGACAGGGAGTCTCGTCAAACATTTATTCTAGACAAAATGCATATGATTGAATTAGAAAAATCCAAAACTACCATGAAAATAGGAAGCAATGAAGAAGCTACCAATGTGGAAATTGAAAACATCCCACTACCTGATTGGGTCAGTACTTATTTAAACGGAAATAAAAAAATTGTAGAAAATTTCCAAATAAGTTTCTAATTTTGATGATTGTTATGTTAGTTTTCAACATGTAAATGATAACAGGGATGGTAAAACGTTGAAAATTGAAAAAGTAAGGATACATATAAGAAAGTTATTGATGAAGTAGAAACAAATCTTCATATGTCTGGAATTGTAGCCAATGGTGTTATGAGGTTCCATAAAGCTACTGGGAATGCACTAGTAGGGTCTGTTTAGGATTAGGAAGCAGAGAACATGGTATTGAAAGCAACAATAGAAGAGTTGGAAAATGCTTTGAATCTAGGTCCTTTGTTGATGACTCCAGTCGCAATACAAATGTCGCCATGTGTAATTCCCATTGCTAGCACATATCATGGTCATATTAAATCTTTGAAACTCGTTAATGAAGTCAAATGTCATATTGTCACTAATATATGCCATAGGCTAGAAATCATTGAACATGCATGGCAGACGGTTTCTAATCTCCTATGATTATCACAAAAAATCAATTCATTTCTCGATTTGGTGAGAATTAATATTAATGAAGAAAAACGTTTTGTTAACAATGAATTACTTTCCTTTACTCAAAGGCTTGAATTGTTTTTTGATCTAGACAAAAAGAACAAAGAACTGCGAAATTAAAATAGAAAGAAGAAAATTAAAGTTGGATAGTCCAAAAGAATTAAAACACTAGAAAACATTATCTATGAATGTGAAAGCATAAATAATAGAAGAAGAGATATGTTTCTAGAGGCAATGAAAATTGTTTAAGATCTAGATGACCCACACATCATAAGGAATTCTGAATTGTTCACAAAAGATACATTAACATTTGAATTGGAAAAGCTAAAAGAGTCAATAGAAAAACAATTTGATGATATAATTGATTTTACTTCAGAAGAAAATAGCAAATGGCTAGTTGGCTTTGTTAGTACTAATGACGAGAAGTATGTTCTAGCTACTCAATTACAAGGACAATCCATGGAGATCTAAAATCGACTATTCAATGAACATGTTAGGCTAGATATTACAATTAGCCCAATGAAATAATCCATTGAAGCTATGTTGAAGACCTTGGTTCAACAGATCATGGATGCAGAAGACAATTGATAATGAAACAATTAAAATATATGATTTCACATATTGTAGGTGTCCTTAAATCTTTGCATATTCATCTTTTGTTTACTATTATTTAGTCATCGAGATTTGTTAGTTTTATTAATGTCACCTAGTCTAGTTGCTTAAGTAGTTCCTTGTTTTCTTTTGCTGTTGTCTTTTTCCATATTACAATTCATGAGAGTCAAATCCTAATTCCTTTGGGATGAACACATTTACTTTTCTCGAATGCAGGAGTAGGGAATTAAAAGAGAATATGCCATAATATAATAGTGAATGAGCTAATTAATTGAATTATTCAACATTTTCATTACTGATATAAGTGAGTCCCACTGATAATTAGAGTTCTTAATACTTTGCAAAAGATCTTGTATGGATCTTTATTCTATGTATTTATTTTAATCATAGTTACGATGATTGAAATTTGAAACTTGATACAGTTCTTGTTACTTTGATTGTATTGCTTAATGTTAGAGACTTATGCTTTGAGATCTTATATTATGTCATGGATATATATTTTCCAACATAAAATAAAAATGTGGTTATGGGTTTTTTTAATTTCAAGTAGTTATGTTTACTATGAAGCTTGAAAATTTTTTATTGTCTTAATATTTAAATTTTTATGGAGTGTGGCACTTTAGGAAAGACCTTTATTATGTTTGTTTGTATCTCCCTACTGTACATAATGGAAGATTTTCACTGTGTTTCGAAAATTGATATATTGATTTTATGTGATTTTGATTTTGTCTAGCCTTGTGTGGCACTACACAACGTTTAATCAAATAATTAGTGATGGAGATTTTTGTGGAGAGTTTTCATTGTGCAGGGGGGGAGGGTCATTGTGCGAAGGCATTTCATAAACATTGAACGAAGATTCTGCCACACATATTGCTTTTGACACATTCTACCATAACAAGGTAATACATTGTGCACAACAAAATCTTTGCAAAAGGAAGTTCATTGTGCAGAGTGTGGAAGCCCACACAATGAAAGCATCAAAGCTTGCTCCATACAATGGAATACCTATGGACTCCCCCACCTATGCCAAATTTTAAAAAAATAACCATAAACAAAGCCTAGCTTATGCGGAGAGGTTTTTGCAAACAATATTTCATTGTGTGAACAAATTTCATCCTACATAATTTCATCCGCACTCTGCATAAACCTTTACTCAATTGACTAGTGATATTTGAAATACGAAGATATGCATTATTTATAATTTAAATATTACCAATAATATCATATGGTTCCACCACTTTGCTTGGTGTTATTGCAAACAACAAACATGGATTAATTTAATACTAAAATATTAGCAAAATCCTTTAGTACAGAATGTAGAGACCGCACAATGAAAGGTTGAAAGCTTCTTCCGCTCAAAATTTTGTCTGTGTTCCGCACAACCTTTACTCAATTGACTAGTGATATTTGAAATACATATCTATGCATTATTGATAATTAAAATAGGCAATTAAGTGCCATGTGTAAGGCTAGTTAACACTTCCATGTTAGCACTCTATGTAGACTACCATGTCATTATTGCCTTGGTGTTATTGCGAATGGAAAATATGGATTATTTAGTATTAAAATATTAGCAACAAAAGCCTTTACTGTGGAGTGTGGAAATATGCATTGTTTATTATTAAAATATTACCAATAATATCGTATATGTCCACTGCTTGGTTCGATGTTATTGAAAACAAAAAATATGGATAATTTAATACTAAAATATTAGCAATACAAGCCTTTAGTGTAGAGATCCGCACAAAGAAATCTTGAAAGCTTCCTCTACAAATTTTATCTATACTTTGCACAACCTTTACTCAATTGACTAGTGATATTTGGAATATAGAGATATGAATTATTTAGAATTAAAATAGGCATGTGAGTGCCACATGTAAGCCCAGTTAGAAATACCATATCAATGCATTATGTATACTACCATGTCATTATTACCTCGGTGTTATTGCGAATGACAAATATGGATTTTTTAATACTAAAATATTAGCAACAAAATCCTTTAGTGCGGAGTGCAGAAATATATATTGTTTATTATTAAAATATTACTAATAATATCATATGGGTCCATTGCTGTGCTCCGTTTTATTGCGAACAACAAATTAGGATTATTTAATACTAAAATATTAGAAATACGAGCCTTTAGTGTGGAGTGTGTAAATATGCATTTTTATAATTAAAATATACCAACAATATCATATGGGTCCACTACTGCCTCAATGTATTTGAACAACAAATATGGATTATTTAATACTAAAATATTAGCAATAAAACCTTTAGTGCAGAGTGTAGAAATCCACACTAAATGAAAGCGTGAAAGCTTCCTCCACATAGAATTTTGTCCACACTCCTCACAACCTTTACTCAATTAACTAGTGATATTCGAAATATGGAAATATTTATTTTTTATAGTTAAAATAGGCATGTAGGTGTCAGGTGTAAGCCTAGTTAGCATTGCCATGTCAGTGCACTATGTAGACTACCATGTCATTATTACCTCGGTGTTATTGTGAATGACAAATATGGATTATTTAATACTAAAATATTAGCAATAAAAAACTTCAGTGCAGAGTGCATAGATATGCATTGTTTATAATTAAAATATTAAGGATAATATCATATGGGTCCACCACTTTCCTTAATGTTATTTCCAACAACAAATATGGATTATTTAATAATAAAATATTAGCAATAAAGGCCTTTAGTGCGTAGTGTGGACATTCACATGATGAAAGGTTCCTCCACACAATGGACTTCCTCCACACAAATGTTTTTTGCACTCTATACAACCTTTACTCAATTGACTAGTGATATTTGAAATATGGAAATATACATTATTTATAATTAAAATAATAGCAATGATATCATATGGGTCTACCACTTGGCTCGATGTTATTGCGAACAACAAATATGGATTATTTAACACTAAAATATCAACAATAAAAGCCTTTAGTGGGGAGTGCTAACACAATTATAATAAAAAATGAAGTTAGTCTAATTACACTGTAAAGACAACCATAATAATAAATGACAACAACCAAATTGCATGTGTTCTAATTCCAAGTGAGTTAAAATGAATTTGAATCAAAAGTTCAAAGAAAAACACATTATCGCAAATTTCCAAATTCATTATTTCAGATCATTAAAATTTCAATTGACATATCAAAATTAAAACTAACTATCTTATATATTAATTTCAGTATAGATTTAAAATTTGAACTAATCTAACATGATTTTCGAAGCATTAAATATTAGTGTTATAATATATTTTCAAAATGAATACAAATGCATATATGCGGGACTACGAAGAAATATTTCAAGCTTTTATTATATGAACCTCTGCACTTGCCACAATCTATTAATAATAAAATAATCACTAGTCTTGTGCAGGACTGCTCAAGAAGCTTTAATTGTGCAGATCTTCGCACTTTGCCTAATCAAATAGACATAACCATAGCATCGTTATTCACAATAACACCGAGGTAAGCAGTGGACCCATATGATATTATTGTTAATACTTTAATAATAAATAATCCATATCTTTGTATTCCAAATATCGGTAGTTAATCGACTAAAGTTTGTGAGGGGTGTAGATAAAACTTTGTACAATGAAATCTCTTTGCAGAAAGCTCTTGGCATAAGCAATGTAAGCTTTGAACTTGCTAGCCATTTCTGATTCGTGCTTAAATGATGTTCTCAATGTTGTCTAACTTTATATTTCTCATTTTTGTGTATAATTAGCAGGTGTAACTATTTCACATCTGAGAAATGTTACCCAAGACATATCATATACACATATGTACCCTAATTCACAAAAACATATGATATTAGAAACTTCACGCAAGGCTATTGACATATTTACATTTGCTAATGCTTGTGAGAAATGGAACAATGGTTCTCTTATTCATAATTTTATTCAATATTAAATGAATTGTCTCTTTTGTGCAAAAGAAATATTATGTAGAATAGTCGCACGAGTGCCTTTATGTATACCACATTACATGCTATAGGGCACATAAAAGATATAGCAATAAAACAAAGATGTATAATGTGATTATAATAATCAAATGAGGTGAAGTGAATTTAAAAATCTTGCATTTAAGACTTTTACAAATTAAGTTGTACATAAGAGCAATTGCATAGAACTATGAATCTATGGACTGAAGAATATACATACTATGTGCAAGAGAACTAAGATGCATAGGAAATTTTATTACATGGATGCAAATTTAATTTGACAAGAAATGAAAATTTTAGTTAAGAATGTAATTAATAAAAACTAGAAAGAGCAAGGAGGATGTATCTTTGATTAATGTCCTGTCATTGATAGAGGTAGTTATTGCTATTCTATTTATCTTTTATTATTTTATAGATTTGGTTGTACAAAACAGAAAAATGTGTAGAGAACAAGGTTCGTCTCTCACATGTCATATACGATTAATATTTGAAAGCTACTTTTGCATATTTTTTTGTCAATATTGCTTGTACAATATTTCGGACATAGTTGTCACACAACGTTTCTCTTTCTTCTTCATATCAGAAAAATAACATTATTAAACAAAATAGATTTGAGTTTGTCATGAATATATGATTTTGCTTGATTTCTAAAGATGGAAAACCATTGTGAGGTTCGATATAATATTTAATCATTCTGAATTATGTAACTTCTTTAGCAATAACCATCAAATTTTAGTCACTCTCAACACCTATTTTGAATAATGATCTACGATCAGTCTTAGCATGTTTCATTATCTGAAGAGTGATCGTCATCAATCTAGTTAGTACTGATTTTCCCCATCTTTAATCATAAAATATTCTTGTAAAATATGCTACTTTAAAGCATATATGTTTTACTTAAATTCCAAGATGACATAGTTCAGTTGACATGATTACATTTCATTATTGATCCATTTTTCACGCTTTATAAATCAATACCGATATACTACTTTATTTATATCCTAAACTATATTCTATTTGGAATAACTAAATATGTTCTACCAATAAATAGAAGTATTTTCTATACTTATTCACTTAATCAACACATATTTAACACTTTTATTATGTAAACTTGCCTTTCCACTGGGAAGCTTTTACTCTGCGAAAGATGAAGCGATTTTAGATCCTAGATGTCAATTTATGACCTAGATGTATAATTTCCTTTATCGCGTTATCCAAATATTATATGAACTTTGTTCACTCAAATAAGTGAAATAGGTAGCAGTTGCACAATAAAATATTTCATTGTAAAGTCTGTACTTTAACATCCTAACAAAACTTTCAGGATCATTACATTGCCAAATACCATTATGCTCTAAACATGACAAAAAAAACTAAGACTAAATAACACCACCGATCTCCATGTTGCACTTTCATATAGGACAACACAATAGGAACGAGTCTAAAACTATTTTTTCAATAAATAGTCTTTGAATTAAATTCAATTTTCCATTGAAGAAACATAATCAAGTCAATTCACATAACTATCAATTGGCCTCCAACCTAATATCCAATTCGTAAACTGTACTTTTTCCACATACCTTTTGTTTACGGTTAACTTTTTTGACTGGTCAAATGTACATATAAATTTTTGATCACCAGCACCAACATGGGCATCATATTTAACCAAACCCTCCCTTTTAAAAGCATGATGTATTCTTCAATTCACCAAATCATAATATTGAAAGAGGCATTTTATAATATTGATAGATACAATTTTATTGATATGTTTGAAACCAATAATCATTACATAATGCATCGAAGTAGATGTTATTAATCATTTCAAGGATAACATAATTGCGTATTAATTTGCTAAATAGATATTAATATGGATGCTAAGCATTAATTAATACTTCAATTGTAAGTGGGATTTCCTAGTTTTCGCATCTTTGTCATGTTGGATGTGGAGCTTGACTATCTTCATGATTGTTCAGAGGTATTTTGTTTTAGCCGCATTGGATCCATATTTTCCACCCATTTAATCACTGTCAAGGGGGTCCAAGGGTGGTGACGACAATTTTTATGAGCCTCCTCTTGGCAGGCGTTCAGGGGTTGCGCCCCTAAAGCTAAAAATAGATGAAAATTTTCCTTGTAAAATATTTTAATTTCGTAGTCAATTTGGGTCGTTCATTAGGTGGATGATCTGATCGTAGAAATTATGTTAATTTAGGGGTTTTTTCCCTAGAAGGAAACCCTCGGTTTATATGAGGGAATTGTACTGCAGTTGTGTATCAATATTCTAAGCGAGAAAGAGAGAGTAGACTATGTGAGAGAAAAGAGGAAATTATAGTGCATCTGTTGTAGGTTGTATCTCTTCATTTTTCCAGATAATATAAAAGGAAGGACTAGCTGTTTCTCCATGGACATAGCACAAATTGGATGAACCACATATATATGTGTCTCTCTTGTTTTATGTGTTTCTGTATTTCTGTTTCTGCAATATTTTGTGTATTTCATTGCTCCATTAATTAATTTATAACATGTAAACATTACTATTTCGACAAAGTTTTTGCATATAACACATTTGTTCGTTCTCACGTGCTCTAGTACTAAGTGCTTCCAATAGTTTGTATGTTATCTTTTATCGTTACAATAATTACATAATAAAATATGTTATAAACACTAAGTTAAACTGCATAAATAATGAGTAAAATATGTGGTATTAAATTTGATAAATGAAAATTGTATTATATATTAGTTATCAAGCGCAGAGAAGTTGATTGTGCGACATTGTATATTAGCTTTGAACTTTTCCACACTCACTATCCACACTCAAACAAAGATCCGCACTTCATTATTCTTCGCACTTTCGTGTTTTCTGATTAAGCTTCATGAATTATGGCTCTAATCGTTGACTCTACGCTTGCAAATTCGCTCCTTTACTCAATTGACTAGTGATATTCAAAATATGAAAATATGCATTATTTGTAATTAAAATAGGCAATTAAGTGCCATGTGTAAGGCTAGTTAGCATTTCCATGTCAGTTTTCTATGTAGACTATCATGTCATTATCGCCTCAACATTATAGTGAATGGAAAATATGGATTATTTAATACGTAGTGCAGAAAATATAATTTCGTGGTCCATGAGAAACACTCACTTCCCATGAGGCTATCTCAAGATAATGATCAAATGAGTGGTTGCACAAATATAGATCATACTAAATGATCTAGTGACATGTGTACACATAAGTGGATTAAAGTGAACCCTTGTGTCCTTCAATTTAATAGCCCTGCAAGTTAACTCATTCAGTTCAAATGGAAAATTTCAAGGCAGAGTTCCCCATAAGGTATCATTAGGGGAATTTTGAGGTCTAAAATGTGCCTCCTAAGTAAATTATAAAATAATAGTGGAAATAATAAAATAAGATTAGATTACATCATCAAATTTTAGAGGGGAAAAAGAAAAAGTTATTTTTCAACTTATCTTCTTATGGGCTTACTCAAATTTCAAGTGGAAACACTCATTGGATGCATAATTTGATTCCTCATCCAAAGGAGTACCCATGTTTCATTCTTTAGATGGACCCCGCTACACAAAATCTGAGAAATACATGAAAAATGTTATTGTAATCACATTTTTTCATGTATTTCTAATTTTTCGTGTAGCAAGGTCCATCAAAATTATTCAACATGGGTACTCCTTGGATGGGGAATAATTATTTTCATCCAACAAGTACTCCCACTCGAAATTTGAGTAAAACTTTAGGGAGATAAGTTGAAAAAGTAGTTTAATTATTTTTTATTCTTTTTACATTTTTACTCCAAAAATGGTGAATCATTGCCCATGGTTGACATCATCATATTGAATCCTATTGGTTCTTATAAAGTTTATTTTGGTTGTACATTTTTCTTAGGAGGCCCATTTTAGACCTGAAAATTCCCCTAATGCTAGATCTTCATATAAGGAATGGATCGAGTCCAAACAAATGTGTATTGCATAGAAGAGGTGAAATGAACATATGCTACTTATTAATTATGTCCTTACTAAAAGGAATCATGGACTAAAATATATGGTTTGACAAGGATAAATGATTATGGACAAGGATGAAGAACTACGAAGTATCCCCTTTAAGACCAAGTTGGTGAAAAGTGGCATTTCTTATGGTCATTTCCCTATTTGGTTCCATTCCAAGACAATGAAGCATATCTTTTGATATTTCTGATTTGATAAGCATTTTTCGAATCATATATGAGAGAAATTTTAAATGCTCCTTTAAGGAAGGTATTTGGTGATTTTACCTATCTGGCTTAATCCATTAGAGGAAATTTCAGCCTAAAGTACCCATGAAATTTTCATGTAATTTATATGTCATAATATGTAAACCAATAAAAATACTTTAAATGTAAAAAGAGGTACATGTAAATAGTTTCGAGGGAAAAGAAGAAAAAATTACCTTTTTGAATCGTATTTTTGGTTTATCTCCCTATAGGTTTACTCAAATTTCAAGTGTAGACACTCATTGGATGTGAATTAAATTCCATATCCATTGAGTACCTATTATGCGTACTTTTGAGAAGACCCATAATGATAAAAAAAAATGAAGATACATTAAAAAAACATGTTCAACACACATTTTTAATGTATTTTCATTTTTTTTAATGATTATCGATATTCTCACAAGTATGCATAACGGGTATTCATTGGATGTAGAATTTATTATGCATCCAACAAGTATCTACACTTGACATTTGAGTAAACCTATAAGGAGATAAGCCAAAATACAATTTAAAAAAATAGTTTTCTTCTTTTCCATCCAAAATTCATAAATATTATTTTATTATTTTTCCATAGGAGGCCACTTTTAGGCTAAAATTTCCTCTAATGCTCCTTCAATGGGATTTGGCAGTGTTTCAGAGTCTTTACTCTATTTACCATTTCAAAAATTAGACAAAGATTTGTTTTTGACCATGAAGTTAGTCCTTTGGCTACATTTTTTACCATGTGGCATGATGAGGTATGCCATCGGTTAAGGGACAAGGGTGCTTTACTATTAAAAGATGCACAATCATTAGATGCAATAGCTTATTCAGATTTTATATTTGCACTAGCAGTATTAAGGAAGAGGATGTAAGTTCCATTGTATATAACTTGCCAAATTTCGATTTGTTGTTTGTAAATTGTTTTATGTAAATATAAAATGTATTTTTCAAAAAAAAAATAAGGGTTTTTATCTGATCCTATTTTTATATAGCCTTATTTTAAAGGGATAAGAATATGTTTGAATACACTAGAACAAAATTTAAAGTAGTTTTTGGGGATAATCCATTCTACAGGTGGTTTATCAAAGATTAATTTCCCTATCCAAGTGTGATGTCTATATCACCTAGAGACTTAGCACTAAGTTTATGCCTATGCCTACTCAGGAAGGTTTAAATTATCTTATGTACAATCTGACCAATAAAAAAAGGGTGGTTGCTTTATATGCTTAAAATTTTCTGCTGAGTCTCATCTAAAATTTTAAATTCATGCTTTTAGCAATAGTGATATTTTTCCAATTTTAGGGCTATTCAAGTTACCAGGTTCTTATTCAAGTCATAACAACACATTTTTAGCTATTTTATAACGGATAATTGTTTATATGCATCATGATTATTCATTTTCACCGTAGCTAAATCATACCCTTGTGAATTTACTAAAACATTAATACCACTTTGTTCAATTTTGAATCCTAACATTATTGGCTTATTGATACTCCAATAAGGCTAAAGCGCGGCCATGAAAATTTCCTTGTTTGTCTATAAAGCCAAGATTTGTTTCAAATGTACAAATTAACATATAAAAAATTTCAAGATGTTTACCAGCCTTTCCTGAGTAAAACAAATCCTAGCTTCCATTCACAATTAACATAGTTCATTTGAATAAGCTTTATCTCGATGGCATGCAATAGTCGAAGTATGAAAATAGTCATATTTATAACTTAAAATTTCACTAGACAGTTGATGTAGAAACTAAAAATTCAAATGATGAAATGATTACATGTATGCCTTAAAGTTTAGAGCAAATTCCTACACCAAAACATAAGTTTCTTGATGTTGCTCCAACGTTTTAATGAATGGCATTCAAAGATAATGAAAGGTAGTTAAGATAAAATAAACGATAGTCATTTGTTTGACTAGCACCTTATGCACTAAATATATTACACCATAATGCAAACCACCTATAATCACAACCAGTTTTGGACATCAAAAAAAATCTTAAAAGGTCGAAGGATATAACACAATCACTCCGTAAGTTCTGTCAATATGGAACCTAGTCAAAAAATTCAATGACAGATTCAACATGGTGAATTTGGGAAAAGGAATGATGCAATAAATCATTTTTTTGAAGCCACCCTTGAGACCGGGTGACATCCTAGAAGTATAGTCTTTAATATAGAAATCAAATATTTTTATTTAAACAAAGAAAAACACCCCTTTGGGAATTTAAGAAAAATTGTGTACTCATAGCCCCTTTGGGGATTTCAAAAATTAAATGATCACACTTCTTCTAGTAAACTAGAGAATGCACCTTTTAGCAATAAAATAGTAAGTTAATTCTCAATTTTGAAGAGTTTCAATTACGTAAACAATCATGAAATTGTACTAGAGTACATAGTAGGCAGTGGTGTAACATGCATTAGGACAAAATAAAGGATGATTGAAGCTTATGGAATGTCACTTTCATTTTGAAGAAAAACATTTCTTCTTATTTATGTTAATGTAGATTCATTAATATGGAAATACATCAAATTATTTCGAGTTATTGCATCTAGCATTTTATTGTAGTAGATTAATGTATAATATATATTATTTTACAACAAGAGAGCAACTTTAAATCTTCTAAAATGTATAGTTAGACCATAACCCAAAATAAAAATCTATTGGCTAGTTTCTTCAATACCGACGGGTTTGGTGATTGTAAAGAGACATATCATGTATTTGTTTTAGAAGTATAACATAATCAAAATCTTACATAATATAACCCTTTAACAAAATTTGCAATTTCGATAGCTAAATCCTAAAAGAATACCTATAATTATTTCAATCGACCAACTTTTAAATCAGAAGGTTCCAAATCAAAACTTAATGACAAATTTGTTCCTAACAAAACATAAAATTTATGTCTATTCGTAATCCATGGTCCTTCTATTTAATGGAAGACTAAAAGGTATATGTTTATTTTCACTTGTGGTATGGTCCAAGTGTTGAGCATTATGGAGTAGATTTATCTGAATAATTTGGTTTTGTTGTGCTTGGAAACGATGGAAACTACTAAAAAGGTGTCAGAGGTTTGTCTAAAGAGTAAATTAAGGATTGTGGACATTTCAGGGACTAGCTCCACAACTAAAACATGTTTTGATCTCTACGAGATGTTTGCATAGAAGAACCAACCTTTCATGAGAAATAATACCATTTGAGAAATATTTTCCATCTAGATTCTCAAGAACAAGTGACCCATTGAGGTTGGAAAATTTGCAGTCCAAGCAACTACTAATTCCATTTCAAGAGAAGAAGTTGTTTTGTCTAATTATGTGCAAGACATGAATCTGCAAGCTCAAATATAGAGTTTCATTTTTGTTGTCAAAAGAGTGCACAAAAACAAAGAAAAAACATAAATTGTATACCATAACAAGGAATTAACACATTTTACTAAATGCAAGAGAGTAAATATTACAAAACTATGAGAAACAAAGTTATATATTGCAGAAGGCACACGAAAATCCTCAAGAAGCAACCTAAAATGAACACCTCAGTTTAAACTCCACAACAATCTACACATGATTTAATGTGCCCATTAAATCATTACTAGCCTAAATCCCTCTTAAATCTAGATCTAGCGAGCATCAAGAGGGATCAAATCCCTTTTCAAAGTAAAAGAGTTTTTCACCTCAACTGATTTGATCCTCTCAACAACTGGTTACTAGGCTTGTTTACTAGAATTAGATTCTTGTTTTTATTCACTATCAATAGGGATAGATGATGGAAAAAAGATATAACAAGTGAAATATTCAATATTTAGCTTAAAAAGGCACTCTTTGATAGGTTCTCATAGATATTTTCTTATACATATTCTACTCCACAATGGCCATATATCTGAACATAACACCATCATGCTCTGTTCACATTTGCAATTTTCTCAATGAAATCTTAGTAAATAATATTAGGTCACACAATAACAATTTTTGTTTTAGCACGACCCCCGCCCCCACCCCACAAGAAAAAAAACACTAACATTTTTGAATGCTACACTTTATTAGAAACATCACTCCTACTCATCCATAACTCATATGAAGGTGCACATAAATTGTTCATTATACAAGATTATGATATTGGATACCAAAGAGAAGCCAAAATCCAAACCCTGTTAGTGACTACAAATCCAAGGTTGAAAAGGTAAAACGATTATACTACAAAGCCCTTTTCTTAAGAGGTGCATTTGCTTATTTACTATAATCCAACATCATATATGCTTTGATATACCTGCTAGCTATTTAATAGGTGATCGCTAAAAACATGCAAGCTATGACAATTTAAGGATTTAAATAAAAGTGGCATTCTCTTTCCATTTCTCTGAGTTCTCTTTTTATATGGACTCTGCATAAATGAAACAAAGTACCACATAGACCTGTCTCAGATGTTATTATTGATTGGAATAATTTTACACAATTTTTGTGCTTATCAAACCAGACAATCTCTAGATTTCCAAGAGTTCACTTCATCATAATTAAAATACCTAGTCTATTGTTACTCATGTCATAACAAGTATAAAGATAATTTTCTCAATGCATGCTTATGTTCTTAGGTGAGAAACATAAAAAAAAATAATCTTGAGCTAAATATGGTCTTTTTGTTACAAACCATTGGTTTAAAAATTCTATCACATAACATCCCATAATTCCCAACAAGAATTCCTAATATCTCGAAAGCCATGAAATATGTTAAATTCATGAAATTCATAGAAGTGTTCGAATTTAGGATCCTTACAATAATGCCTCACATAGTCATGGAGATGACTCGTTGGTAGTATTTTACTCACCACATGTTTTAAGGTTGTTACTAATCCATATAATCTTCTTCAATATTCTTTCCATCGAAAGGAATTTGTTAGCCAAGAAACTTCAGTAATGAGAAAATATGTTGGTTTAAGCACATACCATGCTTCCTCATCTTCCTAGCTAATCTTTCCAATTTTGCATTTATTTTCTCTATTTACAGGTGTGATTTGTTTCCTGCAAGGAAGGCATTCACTATTTTATTAACAATAATCTAACTACATCCAGGCTTCTTTTCCAGTCTCTAGTTTTTTATCATTTTCCACGGATTTTCAATATCAACCAATCTACCAACTACTATATATATTATTGAGAGAAACACATAAGGTGTGAAACATTTAGTGTTTAATTCAAGAATTTATTCTGCTACATATTTTTCTATCTCTATGTTCATATGTACCATGCAAACACCAAGCAAAGCTTTCCATACAAAACATCAGGTTCTATTGGAATTTTGTTTATAAAATCTCGGGCCTCATTCAAGTTCCCTGCACAGGCATAAATAAGGTCAATCATGTATCCACTGAGGGTTTTATGTAATAATATTGACTCATGCAATAAAAACACTGCTAACCCTCATGCACTAGGCCTACATGACAATATGTAGAAAAAACACCAACAAAAGTCGCATGTTCTAGGTTTATGTCGAACAACAAATTTTTTTCAGAAAACTAGATGGCTTGTTTACTACACACATGCATGGAATATCCTACAATCATTGAATTCTAAAAAACAACATTTCATTGAAGCATTTTTTCAAACACATAACTAGCATTCTCTAGACTCCCACATTTTGCATACATCTCTATAAGGGCATTCCCTACGAATCAATTAGATTGAAACCCAGTTAAAATTATTTCTTCATGGAGCTCCTCACCTTCTTCTAGAGTTTCTAGGTTTGCATAGGCTAAAGCACACTGGAAAAGGTTAATTTATTAGGTAGGATTCCTTCTCCCTTCATTTTGTAAAACATTGAAGAATCCACTGGGGCTCCACTGGGGGAGCAATACCATACCACGTGGGTTCATATTGGGGGATATATATAGAGGAAAGAATAACATAATATATTGGGGGATATATAGGGGGTAAAGGGTTTTTATATTGGAGGTATAAAAAATGGAGTTCAAAGTTAATGAAAAAATATAAAGGGGTATAAAAAATGTTAATGAAAAAATGGATACCTACAATATCTAGTCGAAGTAGGGGTTTTTGAAATTGGGAAGGTGTATTGGGTTCATATTGGTAAGGGGTTAAATAATGTGATTTTTAGGGGTATTTTCCAATATGTAGTCAAATTAACGGTATTGTTTGATATGCCATGAACGCATGTGATAGGACAAAGGTTCATTGAGTGAAGCCCCCAGGGAAGAATCTTCTTCGTTGTATCCATGTTTAGCAAAACTTGCAATCATTGAAGTTCCAAAAACCACATTTTGTTGAGGCGTTTTCTTAAATAGCTTCAAAACCTTATTAGGGAACCCGCATTGAACATATCAAATCTCTCTTTGGAAGAAAGGAAAATCATTGGAATTTTATGCCTTTAAATAGTCACATTAAAGAAGAATACGATGGGGAAAACCATAGGTTAAGAATACTATGGGAAAAACCATGGGCTGTGAAAGCCCATGGTCCAAAAACCACTAATGTTTACAAGATAGGACAATACAAGAAAGGAAATTACAACATCTCTTCCGTATTGGGTTGGAGAGTGCCTCTTGATGCCTACTTTTGATTCAAATAAAGAACCTCAATTCCATGGAACACATCTCACATTTAAATATCAATCAACATGTTTAGAAACTATTTACAAGTCATTAATTTTCACATATAACACAACACAAGGATATTCTTTGTTTCTAAAAGGAAAAATAATATTCATTTGTCTCTATACATCTTCAATCACAATTTTCATAAACAATTATACAAATTCAATTTGGAAAGTGACAATATTTTAGGATATCCTCTAAGAACCTTGATTTCTTATTCTATTTGGTCCTAGTTACTTATGTGCAAGAACATGTCCAAACTTTATGCAACCAATGCAAATTCTTGGTTTATATGTGTGTTGTGCAAGAGTTGTGGGAAACATCCCTCAGAAAAGCATATGTATGTTCTCAGTGATAATAAAATAGGAAAAATGTATCCTTCCATTGATATTAGTTATCAACTTATCTTGGATCTAAAAGGATGAGGGGTTGGCACCTAAATTTAAATTCATATCACCATCAAACTTAACATAGAAATATTCATCTGATTTTTCTATTGCTTTAGAAAAATAGGTCTTGTTCTTTGCTGAGAGCTTGTGGTAGCCTACAACATGTTCTATTCTAAGGAAATCATGATGTTGAAAATATTTCGAATCAATAGCACAATCCAAATGAAAAGTCAATTAAAAAACAAAAGGATAGAGTCCCTCACTAACCCAGGTATCAATCATTTGATTTCCACCCCCCTATGTATTTTCCATCTCTTTTGAGTTTTCCAGATGGAGGAGAGTAGTAACAATCAACCAAAACACTACCTAATAATGTCAAGGGAATATATAGGATTTGATCCCGAGACCTCCACTAGCATGCAAAAAAGAACATATACCCATCCCCATTGACCTTGGGATTTTCCAAGTTCAACTTATATAACCTAGGAAATCTTTGGAACATCTATAGCCAACTCTACAAACTGTCTGTTAGCAAAGGAATTGATAGTGTCATTCTAAGGAAACTGCATGGTGACCTTTCCATCTTGGAGGCCTAATTGTTATCTAAAGACAACAAACTAATGACAAGATCCTTGGGAGAAGAGAGATACTTAGAATTGTATAATAACTATCCCTACTAGCCCACATAATTTATCTTCTCATTGGGTTATACACTTTATGTTTTCGATAGAGACTATGAGTCTCTAGTTAAAATTGCCAATTCTCTATTTTGTAAAGATTTGCAGGTATTTTGAGATTTTTGAATTTTGTAAATAATGATTGATCATGAGTAGAGCCAACCTAGTGTATAAATAATATTACAATTTTAATATTGTTTATGGTACATGGTTATGTCACAATGGAATCTTCAAACTATGAGAAACTTCTATGAATCTATGAAAAACTGTATGTATTAGTTTGCAATGGAGGCTTTAGGAAAATAAATTTATTCTTATATAACATTAGAGGAAAAAAATCAATTCTAAAAAAATAACATACAAACCCATCAAAACAAAAAAGAGTCATGATCCAAATAAAGGAACCACCCACATCCGAAAAATTTTACAGTAAAATATAGTCAAGGAAATTTCCAGACATGACCATGTTGAGGTTTAATTCATTTAATCATCATAAACATGAGAAAGAAAAGAATTAGGATGTGTGTGGAGACTTACTGGGTATGAGAGATAAGAGATTTGAGAAGTGTAAATGCACAATTTATGCATGTTTGGGGATGACCTGCATGATGTTTTAGAGCCAACCACTCTGATTCAAACTTATGAAGGAATGCAACAAAATAAATATATACACATAAACACAAAGATGAAGCATAAATAAAAATTCATTTAATTAATATCAAAGAATTGAAATATGCTTGCATATAGAAATGGAAATAAACTAGCTTGGGCAATGGTAGCTCATCTCTAAGAAGATATGTGGCGGCTACATGCCTCTAACATGTGTTACAATGAGGCTAAAAGGCATACTTATTATTGAGAAATAATGGAAAACCCTAAACATACAAAAACCTAACCCTAAGAGATGAAGCGCCAAAACAGTGGGCCCCATTTGGGTAAATTGGTACATCAATTTCTCGGGGTCGTAACCTCGGCATGCAATCTATGTTTGGCTATCACAAGACCTCGATTTGAATATCTCGAACTGGAGGTAAAAAATAATCATGTATACTTATTAGGGACATTTTTAGTCTCTCCGTTTTTCCTAAAAACGTCTTATAGTCCCTCAAAAGAACTCCAAAATTTTAGGACCCGAAGAATTGCCAAAATGGTAAGTTGTGCTACAATTAAGGAAACTGAAAAGAAACAATAGTTGGGATCCAAGTGGAATAGGTAGGTGGCCACCAATATCCACCTAGATCAGTCCTCCCTCCTTAGGAAGCAATGGTCCCCATTGCGTTGAGTTCCTCCATGAGATGGGGAAAATTTTGCTAAACTTCGTTCTCGGTGAACCACTTTCCTTAGTGTAGGAGTTGGCAAGATTTGACAACCCAATACAATTAAATATTTTTTTGGAAAGTGTTCCTAATATGTGTGTCCATGATTTGATCAATTTTGCATGTCCCATGCAGTTTGGGTTTAACTTTGTTGGTGTGAGTTGTTTTGCAATGTCTGATGTGTCTATTAAAGGTGGAAAGTATGGTTGAAGGAGATCCACATTGAACGCTAGGTGTAGGCAAGGGAATGGTCGAATGTTGAGCTCAAAATAATTTTCCCCTACATCCTTAGTGATGGTGTAAGGCCTATTCCGGAGCAGGTGAAGCTTGTAGTGGGGCCCAATGAGGTACTCCTTCTGTAAATGTAACCAAACTTTGTCACGCACTTGGAACTTGTGTGGCACCTGATGTTGATCATGACATTGGTTGTACTTAGCATTAGATCTATCAAATATGTCATGGACCTATTGGTGGATGTGTTGAATGTGCTCAATGAAGTTGTTAGCCTTGTCAGCTTCAGACTGGATATGAGCCAAATCTGCCTCAGTAGCTACAAATGGTATGGTCACATCAATAGGACGTAGTGGTTGGAACCCAACCCCACCTGAAAGGGGCTATGGCTAGTTGATCTATGGAGAGACCTATTGTAGTTGTGTTGGACGTATGGGAGGCTTTCAGCCCATGTGCGTGGATTCTTCGAGTTGTACATATGAAAAATGTGTATGATGATCCTGTTGACGACCTCTATTTGGCCATTAGTTTGGGGGTGGAAAGTCGTGGACTTAATGAGTTTGGTATCCAACATCGACCAGAGACTTGACCAAAATGTACATAGGAACCTACTATCTCGATCTGATATAATGGACTGTGGGATCCCAAAATACACCCACACTCATTCAAAGAAGAGCTTAGCAGTGGCTTTTGTTGTGATACTCTTTTTGCAGGCCACTAGAATGGACATCTTACAGAATCTGTCAATGACCAAAAAATCACAATCGTTTCCATGCTTATTAGAAGGAAGGCCTGACATGAAATCCATGGAGATGGATTCCCAAGGTTGAATAGGAGTAGGAATATGAGTATATATGCCTTTCTTCTTGATGGTTGGTTTAACAATGGCATGGGTAGTGCAATATTTGATGTACTTCCCAACATATTGTCAAAGGTTCAGCCAATAAAAATAATTATGCAACATTGGCACTGTTTTCTCTACCTCGAAACGCCTAATGACCTGACTGTCGTGTGCCTCCCAAATAATCTTGGCTCACTCCCTTGAAGGAACACAACGGTTTTCTAGGTGGCATAACAGTGCAATCTGGAGGTGAAAATTTGGAACTTTCTTGCCTTCGAGGAGCATTTGGTATGTGTTGTCGAATTTTGGATCACTCTTGTAAATATACGGCCACCCCGCAGTCTCGTGCCCACAAGAGTAAAACATAGTGATCAACGCCATGACTAGTGGTCAGTTGAGGAAGTCTGCAACATTTTTGGTGCTTCCCTTCTTGCATTTAATGTTAAAATGGAATTGTTGTAGGTATGTGGACCATTTTTTATGGCGGTCGTTATGAAAATTCCCTTGTGTATGTATGAACTGCAGGGGTTGGTGGTTTGTGTGGATGACTGTTTCCTTCCCCAGAATGTAATTCTTCAATTGTCGGCAGAACTACACAATGGAATACATCTATTTTTCATAGGTGGGATACTTTCATACTATGTCTGAAAGTGTCTCACTGTGATATTCCATTGGATGCCCCCATTGAGTGAGAAATACACCGATAGCATAGTTAGAGGTGTCCTTCTCGATCTCAAATGGTTTTTGAAGTTATAGTATGGTAATTTGAGAACTGGTGCAGAGTTGAGGCAGTGCTTCAACTCGGAAAATGCCTTCTGTTGAGATTCAAACCAAAATAACTTTTGCTCCTCCCTTGGTGACTTGACTCAAAGGCCAAGTGATATGAGAGAACCCCACCACAAACCTGCAGTAGAAGTTGGCAAGACACAAAAATCTACGGAGCTCTATTAGAGTGGTTGGGGTTTGCCAATTTCGAATGAATTATATCTTAGTTTGGTCCACATGCACACCCTCCTCATAAATGATGTACTCAAGATATTGAAATTGGGTCATTCCAAAAGTGCATTTCTCCAAATTGGCACACAACTTGTGTTGCCACAGGGTTTTGAGGACCTGTCGAATTGGGTGGAGGTTTTCTTCCCAACTCTAGCTGAAGATCAGAATCTCATTTAAATATGTCACCATGGATGTGTTGATGAAGGGTTGCAAAATGTCTTCCATCAGCCTCATGAAAGTTGCGGGGAAATTCGTCAACCCTAAAGGAATGACCAGCCATTTGAAAAGGCCCTCGTTGGATTTGAAGGGAACCTTCCACACATTGGAGGGTTTGATTAGTACTTGGTGATAACCAAACTTCAAGTCAATCTAGCTAAAATTTTTGGCCCCCTTGAGTTTGTCCAGAAGGTCATCAATTTTTGGGATTGGATACCTATTTCGGGCAGTGATCTTATTCAGCACTCGCTAGTTAATGCGGAGTCTCCAGGTCCTGTCCTTCTTCTGTACCAACACAAATAGGCTCCCACAGGGTGATGAACTTGGTCTGATGTGTGCTTTCTACAATATCTCCTTCATTTGCCTCTTAATTTCATCATTCTCCACAGTGAATTGATAGATCAATCCATTTAGTAGCAGTGAGCCAAGGGTCCAATCGATGGAGTGTTTGACCTGACAATGTAGAGGTACCCATGTGGGTGAGGTGAAGATGTGCCTGTACTCCTCTACAACCTTTTCCATTTACTACTGTCGTGCTAAGGAGCCATGTCTGGAGGCCATAGCCACAATATTATTCTTTCCCTGAGGGTGAATCATAAAGAAAAGAAAATTCCTAGTATGGGAAATGATCTCATTGCATTGCTTTGCAGTGATCAAACAAACAATGGTAGGTGGTGCCACTTCTGGTATCCTGTACAACTTATTGGCCAAATTAATAATAACAATGTGAGGCCTAGTCTCAAACACAGAATGTTGCTTCCACAAGTATGGTTGGCCTAATAAAACATCATAAACTTCAAGTGGAGCAACATCACACAATACCTCATCTATGAAGGGCTTGATGTTCTAGGGAAGGAGACACTATTGGCTAACGCAAAGATCTCACCCTTGGTGAAGCCACCCGATGGTGTACAATTGTGGGAGTGGTGTGGTCAGTAGCCCTAACCACTTCACAAAATTTGCTGAAATTAGGTTCTTTCAGCTCTCGTTGTCGAAAATGAACTGTAGCGGAGAAACCTTCACCCATATCTGTGAGTGGAAGGGACGCTCCCCCTCCTCTAGATATTCAAGCTCATTCTTATGGATCTTGGTGGTGGAAATGGTGGCACTAGGATCCACACCAATAATCTACTTCCCTTTTTTATTCCCCTTGTTAGTTTTTGACTCAGATTCGAAACATGCATCTGATTCGGAAACCTTCAGCTCGACCACCAATGAATGCTTGGTTCGACACTCACTTGTGTTTTGAGTGGGGCTCTTATGAAACTCACACCATTTCCCTATGTGATTCTTTGTCTTCATGGTATTTTTCTTTGCTTGTGGCTTTAGCGGGTTGTCTTGGGTCACCCTGCCTTGGTTGTGTCCTTTGTTCATTGGTTTTGAGGTGCCTTTCCCTTACTTCAGATTCACAAATCCAAAGTCTCACTTCTCCTTTTTAAATTTCTGCTCGATCTTGCCAGCATATCAATAGGCGGCGCCAAGTGAGGAGATGTCCAAGAAATCCATTTCATCCTAGATGTACTTGTGTATACAACTATGGTACTTGAGTATCAAGTTCCACTCATAATCCTTGATACCCAGCTTTGTGTGAAGGGTTTGGAAAATATTTATGAACTCCAACAAATCTTGGTCCCTACCCCGCCACAACGTGGTCCACTTTATGTATTTATCTTCATAGCTCCCGACAGGGTAATATTGTTCCTTAATGGTGTCTCGAAAAGAATTTCAAGTGGGTGTGACTGCAAACAATGAGGAATCCCTCTTGTCCTTTCGTTCACAGTAGGTTTACCACCAGTCCTTGACATGTGGGGTGACTTTGAGGAGTGAAAAAGTAATATTTTCTCGATTAGAAAAGTCGTGAACTGATAAATATCCTTCCAACATATTTAACCATCTATCTATGCCATTTGCATCTATCTATCCTTCAAATAGGAATGTCAAAGTTAACTTGTACCTTAAAAGGAGTGGTGCCTCCAGAGTGGTTGCTGCATGAAGATGCATTTCCTATGGATAGCCGCCGAAGGATTTGTGCTAAGTTACCCGTCATTGCGTTCCTTTATCACTCGAGAGATTCCTCGAGCAATATTTTGGAAGGATCTCTTGCCCCCTCGTATTTATTTTCTTCCACCATGGGAGGTCATCAAGGTTTGTGAGGCTGGTCTTGCAAATGTTCAACTATTTCAAACCCTAACTCATTATACCTTGACATCGTTGAGGACATGCAAAGAAAAATAGAAAAAGAGAAGACTGCTCTGATACCATTGATCCAGAATTATGAAGGAATGAAAAAAAATACATATATACACATAAACACAAAGATGCAATAGAAATAAAACTTCATTTCATTATTATCAAAAAACTGAAATATGCTTACATACAAAAATGGAAATAAACTAGCTCAGGCAACGATAGCTTATCTTTAAGAAGAGATGTGGCAGCTACATGGCTCTAAACTTTGTTACAATGAGGCTCAAAGAACTATTTATTATTGAGAAACAATGGAAAACCCTAAACATCTAAAAATCTAACCTTAGGAGATGAAGCACCAAAAATGTGGTCTCCGTTTGGGTAAATTGGCACATCAAATTTCTAGGGTCGTAAATTTGGCATACAATCTCTGTTTGGCTATTATAATATCTCGTTATATTGAATAGGAGGTTGAAAACAAGCAAATTAACTAGTTTGGGACTTTTCTTGTCTCTTTGTTTTCCCTAAAAATGTATTATAGTCCCTCAAAACAGGTTCGGAAGTTTAGGACTCAAAAAATTGCCAAGAATAGTAAGTTGTGCTACAATTAAGGAAGATGAAAAGAAATAATGGTGATGGTCCAAGTGGAATAGGTGGGTGGCCACCAATATCCACTTGGATCAGTCCTCCCCCCTTATGAAGCAATGGTCCCCATTGTGTTGAGTGCCTCCATGAGATGGGGAAACTTCTGTTGAACTTGGTCTTTGGTGAACCACTTGCCTTGGTGCAGGAGTTGGCCAACTTTGACAACCCAATACAATTTGATATTTTAATGGCAAGTGTTCTTGATCTATGCGTCCACGATCCAATCAGTTGTGGCATGTTCCATGCGGTCTAGGTTTTAGTTATTCTTCAATGTATGATGTGTCTAGTAATATTGGAAAGTATGGTTGGAGGTGGTCCACATTGAACATTGGGTGCAGGCAAAGGAATGGTGGAATGTTGAGCTCAAAATAATTGTCTCCTACAGCCTTAGTGATGGTGTAAGGCCCATATTGGAGTAGACGAAGCTTGCGGTGTGTCCTTGCGAGGCGTTCCTTCTACAAATGTAACCAAACTTTGTCGCCCACCTGCAACTTGTGTGGCACCCAATGTTAATCATGATGTTGCTTCTACTTAGTATTGGCTCTGTCCAATATGTCATGGACTTGCTAGTAGATGTGCTAAATGCTCTCAATGATGTTGTTAGCCCTGGAATCTTCAGACTGGACATGAGCCGAATCTACCTGAGTATATGCAAATGATATGGCCACATCAATGGAACATAGTGGCTAGAATCCCAACCCCACTTGAAAGGGGCTATTTCTAGTTGAGCTTTGGAGAGCTTTGTTGTAGTTGTGTTGGACATCGGGGAGGCTTTCATCCCATGTGCATGGACTTAGTGAGCTTGGTATCCAACATCGACCAAAGACTTGACCAAAATGTACTTAGGAACTTGTTGTCTCAATCTAAGATAATGGACTATGGGATCCCAAAATGTACCTAAAATCATTCAAAGAAGATATTAGTAGTGGCTTCTTCTTTGATACTCTTCTTGCAGGACGCTATAATGGCCATCTTAGAGATTCTGTCAACGACCATGAAAACACAGTTGTTTCCATCCTTAGTTGAAGGAATGCCTGACATGTAATCCAAGGAGATGGATTCCTAAGGTCAACTAGGAGTAGGCAGAGGAGTATATAGGCCTTACTTCTTGATGGTTAGTGGCAATGGCATAGGCAGTTTAGGATTTGATGTACTTCCCAACATCTTGTTGAAGGTTCGACCAATAAAAATACTTTTGCAACAATACCACTATTTTCTCTACCTTGAAATGTCTAATGACAAAACTATAGTGCACTTCCCAAATAATCTTGGTACACTCACTTGTAGGAACACAAAGGTGTGCCAGGTGGTATAACAATGCATCTTAGAGGTGAAAATTTGGAACTTTCTTGCCTTCGAGGAGAATTGTTGAATTATGGATCGCCCTTGTAAAGATGCAGCCACCCCACAGTATCGTGCCCACAAGAATCATGCCCAGTGGTCAGCACCATTATTAGTGCTAAGCTGAGGTAGTCTAGTGGTTAGCGCCATGGAACTCTTACAGGTCTGTGGAACATTTTGTATGGTGATCATTCTACAACTTCACTTGTGTCTATATTAACTGCAAGGGTCGTTGGTCTATGTGGGTGAGTGTTTTCTTCCCCATAATGTAATGCTTTCATTTTCGGTAGACCTGAAAATTGGAATACATCTCTTTGTCATAGGTGGGATACTTTCAGACTATGTCTGAATGTTTCTCACTGTGATATTCCACTAGATGCCCTTGCTGAGTAAGAACTACACCAATAATAGAGTTGGAGGCATCTGTCTCAATCTCAAATGGTTGTTGCAGGTCTAGTAATGTGACCACTGGTGCAGATAAGAGGCGATTCTTCAACTCAACGAACAACTTATGTTTGGATTCAGACCAAAAGTAATTTTCTTTCACTCCTCCCTTGGGGACTTGACTCAAAGGCCAAGTGATATGATAGAACCCCAACACGAACCTACGATAGAAGTTGGCAAGACTCATAAAGCTGCAGAGCTCTGTTAGAGTGGTTGGGATGACAAATATCAAATGAATTGTATCTTGTCTGGGTCCACATGCACATCCCACTCATCAATGAAGTACCCAAATATTGAACACGGGTCATACCAAAAGTGCATTTCTCCAAATTGGCACACAACTTCTGTTTCCATAGGTTTTGGAGTACCTATCGAATATGGTGGAGGCGTTATTCCCAACTCTAGTTGAAGATCAAAATGTCATCCAAATACACCACCACTAATGAGCTGGTGAAGGGTCACCATATTCCGTCCATCAACCTCATGAAGGTTACGGTGGCATTCATCAACTCGAAAGGCATGACTACCATTCAAAAAGACCCTCCTTGGATTTGAAGGTAGTCTTCCACACATCGAAGGATTTGATTGGTACTTGGTGATAGCCGAACTTCAAGTCAATCTTGCTGAAATATTTGGCCACCTGAGTTGGTCCGAAAGGTCATCAATTCGTTGTATTGGATGCCTATTCTGAACAATGATCTTTTTCAACACCTGATAGTCAATACTGAGTCTCCAGGTCCCATCCTTCTTCTGTACTAGTATGATCGGGCTCCCACAGGGTGATGAACTTGGCCTAATGTGCCCTTTTTTCAACTGCTCCTGAATCTGCCTCTTGATTTCATCATTCTCCAGAATAAAGCGTTGATAGATCAGTCCATTGGGTAACAACACACTCGAGGTCAGGTCTATGGAGTGCCTAACCTGACAGTGTAGAGGTACCCCTGTGGGTGAGGTGAATATGTCTCTGTACTCCTCTACAACCTTATCCATCTGCTGTTGCCATGTGGAGGAGCCCTGTCTAGAGGTTGTGGCCATAATCTTATTCTTTCCCTAAGGGTGAATGTTAGGCCCCTATACTACTAGTGTAACCCCTTATTGTTATTAGTACAACCCACTTATTATATTGATGTACCCATGTCGTGCCCATATTGTTACTAGTGTGCCCCATAGAAGCCCACTATTGTTATTATTGTGCCCTTACATTATTATTGTTATGTCGGCTCTGATTATGTTAGACCCCTTAGACTCCTATATATAGAAAGGAGGTTCTTTTCATTTGTATCATCCAAGAATTGTTCATTATGTAATGTAAAGGAGGTTGCCCCCTTGAAGAGGCTGAATTTTAAGGCATTGATCTATCTTTTCTATCTTTTTCTTGAGCTGGTTTCATAACAGTGAATCATAAGGAAAACAAATTTCCTGGTCTGGGAAATTATCTTACTACATTGCTTCACAATGATCAAAGAAATAGTGGTAGGTGGTGCTACCTATGTTATCTTGTCCAAATTATTACCAAAAGTAATAATAATAGTGTGAGGCCTAGACTCATACACAACATGTCGCTTCCACAAGTATGGTTCGCCTCATAAAACATCACAACATTCAAGAGGATAAAAATAACACAATACCTCATTTGTGAAGGGCTTAATGTTGTAGAGAATATGACACTGTTGGATAATGCAGAGATATCGCCCTTGGTGAAGCCACCCAAGAGTGTACGACTGCGGGTGTGATGTGATCAGTAGGCCTAACCACTTCATGACATATTCTTAAATGAGGTTCTTTTGGCTCCCACTATCACCAATGAACTACAGTAGAGAACCCTTCACCCACAACTGTGAGCGGAGGAGTCGCTCCCCCTCCTTTGGATCTTCGGGCTCATCTTTCTGGATCATGGTGGTGGACACGGTGACACTAGGCTCTACATCAATAATTTTCTTCCCTTTGTCATTCCCCTTGTTGGTTTCTGACTCACATTCAAAACATACATCTGATTCAGAAGCCTTCAGCTCGGCCACCATTGACTGCTTGTCTTAGCACTCACTTGTGTTGTGAGTGGGGCTGTTATGGAACTCACACCATTTCTCTGTGTCCTTCTTTGTCTTCATGGTGTCATTCTTTGCATTTGGCTTCAATGGGTTGTCCTAAGTTGCCTTGCCTTGGCTTTGTCTTTTATTCTTTGGTTTGGGGGTGCCTTTCCCTTGCTTCAGATTCACAGATACAAAGTCTCGCTTCTTTTGTTTAAATTTATGGTGAATCTTGATAATGTATTGATAGGTGAAACTAAGAGAAGAGATGTCCAAGAACTCCATCTCATCCTAGATGTAATTTTGTAGACTTCCACGGTATTTTAGTACCACATGTCGCTCATAATCCTTGATACCTAGCTTCATGTGAAGGGTATGGAAAATTTGTGAACTCCAACACATCTTGGTCCCTTCTCTGCTATAATTTTTTCCACTTTATGTTCCTTGATAGTGTCTTGGAAAGAATTCCAAATAGGTGTGGCTGAAAACTGTTGAGCCCCGAACTTGCATCTTTCCTACACATTTTTCTAGATTTTTCCAATCACCTGGACCTCCTAAGCTATCAACCTCATTTCATATTAGTCATAAAAGAGCATTTAAAGTGGTTTCTTGACTATGTCTTTGTGTTGCTGTTTGAACTAGATTTTTTCTCATGAGTTGTGGAATCTTGTCACTTTCCGCAGCTGGTCCAACTTTCCGCAGCCGTTTTTGTTAAACTACAAGTTGCAGGTGTCACGAGGTAAAGCATTAAGCCACATGGGCAAGTTGGAAATGACCTGGACATGGTTCAGGTCCCATTGGTCCAGATGGATTCATCAAAGAAGGTCGTGGTCAACGGTGGTCAAACAGGAGAGTCCTACGGCAACAAGACTCCATTTTCAAACACGTAAAGATTTTTGTGACCGTTTCTAGATATTTAGAGGCACGCTGACACCTGTAGGCTGGCCACGATGTGGATCCAACTGCCGCTTTCAATAAGATAATCTCAGCAGCCATGATGCTAAATCCATGGAAGTTGTTTTTCACGTGTCCTCTGTTCATGTAGTTTTCTAGGAAAAACAATTATGTAACCTTTGTTATAAATAACACGTTCCTATATGCATGATAGCTAGCCTTTCAAATGTAATTTTTGCTGTTAAGAACTCATTGTGCCGTGACATTAGTTTATTGCTGTAACTGTGTTTTGAGATATATATAAGGAGACTCTGTTCTACATGCTTGCGTAAATGTGATTTTGGATTAGTAGAATGTTGGCCGAGGTTGTGCAAAGGGCCCCTACACACTAAGGTTTCGTTTCCATTGTTGTTGTATAGTCTTTATGCATCGTTTCTTTATTCTCACTGCATATGTTTTATAGTTATTCATTTTGTGTATATATTTCTAACATTTCATTGTTGTTCATGATTTTACAAGCTTTGTATAACGTTGATCAGTGTGTGCATGTTTCAGGATAGAGTAGGCAACCCGAGCATCTGTATATAATTTTCACAATGACTAATGACATGGGATTAATTCTCTGCTGACTTTGCTTTTCCTAGTTTTTAATTCCAGTTTTGTTTTGTTGATTTCAGTATAGTTTCCTTGCTTTATTAGTTAGCTCAGATATTAAATTGCTCATATCATTGACGGTTACCTCCGAAAGCCATAGCTGGACTACTGGCAAGGGATCGAATTATGAATGTGTAATTTAATTTTAGTTTTACTTTTCTGCAAATTAGATATCAGATTGTTCATGACATTGATGATTACCTCTGAAAGCCATAGCTGGACTACTGGTGAGGGATCGAATTATGGATGTATAATTTGATTTTAGTTTTACTTTCCTTGAAAATTTTAATTTCTTTAAGTGCAATAGCTTAAATCATTTTTTTGTTTTACTTCTTAGACGACAACAGAGACAATAGTTTCATGTTCAGTAGTTCATTATTTACTTGTTTTAAATAGCAACATCTTTTCATTCTTGATTCAAGTATTCCTTTCATCACTAGTGTATTCTAAAATCTTATGAAGTGTTAAGTTTTGGAAACCCTTATAGAGGACATAATTGCCTTAAAAACCTATAACCATACTTTCCTTCTAGAAACTTAGGAATAGGAATTCCATAAAAAAAAAGATAAAAACCCCTAAACAACATAAAAATTAAAAACGACAAAAGTAAGAAATATGTTATCTTGCACATATAGTGCGCCACACTTCGTCAGCTTACGAATCCCGGATTGACAATTAATGTAGCGATTTAGGACACACTAAATTGACCAAACATTTTGGCACTGTTTCTGGGGAAGTGTAACTAGGTAGCCAATTTCTTTAAAAAAAAACATTAAAAAGAAGGGAAAAATTGATAATTTCTTGAAGTATGCTCTCCTCTTGCACCTAGTGTGATCTAGAGGATTAGAAAAGAGAGTTATTGGTTCAATAATTCCTTGAGTATGCTCTCTTCTTGCACCTAGTGTGATCTGGAAGATCAGAAAGAGAATTATTAGGCCCCACTTGAGGAGAAAAATAAAAAGATAAAAATGACATCATTAGAGCAAGGATTCTAAGGGGAAGGTTATATAGCTAGAGCAGAGTTGATTTTCACAAATCCAGATTCTTCAATGGATAAACAAAGATTCACCACCATCTTACTCCTGGTAGCCTTAAGATTTCCTGGAATTCAAGGGCAGCAGCTTGAATTAGCGGATTTCTCTTACCACCTATGTCTACCACAATCTCATCTAAGGGAGAACAGGCCCTTTCTTCACTTCTACAGGAGAGAGACATATTTGTAATCAAGACAGTAGGAAATCACCTGAAAGAAAAGGGAAGAGAAACTCCCTTCATCCACCTTGATAGAAAACTACGAAGACATCTGAGGGAAACTATTCATGACGGAGGAGATAGTAAATTGAGATCTGGGCGGATTATCAGGTAGAGGGGGAGGAAATAATGAGGCAACAATGGTTGAGGAGGTGGAGTAATAATGGAGAAATAGAGGGAAGGAGCATTAAATCGGTTTGGATTCCCTATAGTTGATGAGGAAACTCACACAACGATGAAAAACATCTCACCATCTGTCCTCCCCAACTTTTATGGATTACGAAGTGAGGATCCTGAAACATTTCTGTTTGAGTTTGAAGTCGTGTGCCAAACCTATGACTATATGGAAGACTCTCAAAAACTCAAACTGTTTCCTTCAACACTAAAGGGAGCTGCTTTGAAATGGTTCATGGGATTAGTCACCCAATCTATTAGGACTTGAAATGATATGAAACAAACATTTTTGGATAGATATCTGGACTATTGAATGCCCACCAATCACAAGGATGAGGTATTCAAAATGATGCAAAAAGAAGATGAAAACTTGGAGGATTTAGTTGAAATATTTCAATACAACTTAAAGAGAGAAAGGATGAGCAACTTAAATGAGGAAACTTTGAAAGCCCTTTTATTGAAAGCCATTAGAGATGAATGGATAGATATTTTAAACATGATGGGGAAGTGAGACATTTCTCAACTTCCACTTCGTGACATAGCAGAACTATGTGTCCATCTCTCGAGAGAAAAATCTAAAATAGGAAAAGGGCCTAGAGATCCTTCTCTTATCAGAGCAAACAAATCTGCAACTGGATCAGTAAGTAGGGTAGAGATTGGAAATATGCTTGATGAATTCAAAATTGATATCCTAGGGAGCCTTAGTGAACAACTAGACACCCTTAAAATTCAAAACAAGTAGAAAGCATAAATTGATGCTCTAGCCATCTTTTTTCCTAAATGTAGGAAGAAACATGCTCTAAGGGAATTCCCCTTGGATGCAAAAGTTGTAGAAACATGTATGATTTTCTTAGAGAATCATGAGACCAAGGATTGTCCTTCAATTCCTGGGCTCAAAGCCGTCTTTCAAGAAGAACAAAATTCAGTAGAATCTCTCTGTTTTGTTTCAAGAAGACCTTGGCAGGGGCAACAAAATCAAGGGTTTAACAACCCTATGAATTTTCAACCCCTACCAAATTGGAATCCTTGGCAGCAACCTTGGCCCCAACCTAAAAATCCATATCAATCATGGGCACAAGGGATGAAAAATCCTTATGGGAGATTTGCTCAATTTTATCAATATCCGCCATCTTTCCAAAATCAACAAACTCCATCTTTCCTAAATCAACAAACTCCACAACTTCAAAATCGACAACTTTCATTGCCATTTCCACAACAACAACCTTCTCAACAAAATCCAAATCCTCAACTCATGCTTCCATTTCAACAAAATACAAATCAACTTCCAGATCAACCATTGCCAAATCCTAACAATAAAAATCCCTAGAATACTTACATGATAAAAGGACAACAATTTCCTACCTATATGATTGTTCCTCTCAATGATGTACAACTTAGGTCTGGTAGAGTTTTAGAAAAACCTTCTATAGATGTCCAAAAGCAAGATACCTCTAAGGAGGACTCTCTTAAAGTCAATAAGGGTTCTGAGGAAGCATCTCTTCAAAACTCAAACACTCAAAAAGAGAAAGAAAATTCAACCCCCACAACTCCTATAGTTGAGCAACCTGCATCTTCATCCACACCTCCTTTCCCTGAAAGATTACAAATTGATAAAGGGGTGGAAAAACAAATCTTGTTGCCTAACTATGATTTTCTAGATGAATTAAAGAATGTCTGTATCAAGATCCCCTTGCTACAAGCCATTAGAGAAATCCCTATTCTAGCAAAAACAATAAAGGAGTTGAGTCTCAAAAGACCAGGAAGGAAACTAAGAGATACAAGAAGAATCCACCTGGTAGGAAAAATTGTAGATATCATGATGGGAAAAATTACCATGCAAAAGTATGTAGATCCAGGTAGTCCAATTGTCAAAACACATATAAATGGGATAGAAATTCCAAACACTTTGATTGACTTAGGGGCTGCTATCAACATTATGAGTAGACAGACTATGGAACAGCTTAAAGTTCCTAATCTTCTTTTTACACCTACTCTATTGCAGCTTGCAGATAGATCAATAATCAAACCTGATGGTGTATTAGAAGACATTTCAGTCTCCATAGATTCTTTGGAATATCCAGTAGATTTCATGATTTTGACTCCCAAGAATAATCTAGGAGGGCACCCCTTTATCTTAGGAAGACCTTGGCTAGCCATAGTTGATGCTTTCATTAGTTGTAGATCTAGGGATATGTACATTTCTAATGGTAACTCAACAAAGAAATTCAATTTGTATCCTCCAACAAAAGCAATTACAGAAGTAGGACACAATGAATGGGTCGATGATGAGGACACTATACAACCTGTCTTTACCATTTCTGAATCAGTGAGGATAGTCAAATTCTGAACACATTAGAAAATTTTGAGACATATTCGGAATATGACCCCTCACAATTTCAGTTAGATTCTGAAATTGAATGTTTATCATCAAGACAAATGTCTCTTTACTCTATGGAAGAGTTCGGTAGTTCTACCATTGAGATTTCTCCAGGTAAAACATTGAATATCAACAAAAATTTGGAAAAGTCACAACAAGAAGAACTAACCAAAATCTTGCAAAAACATTCTACTGCATTTGCATGGGAGTATACTTATATGAAAGGTATTGATCCTAAGACTTGCATCCATCATATCTATATTGAGGAAAACAGTAGACCAATCAGACAACCTCAGAGAAGGATGAATCCAAATATTACGAAGATAGCGAAAGAATAGCTTCAAAAATTACTCAATGTAAACTTCATTTATCCAATTTCAGATAGCCGATGGGTTTCTCCTTTGGTTATAGTACCTAAAAAGAATGGTAAATGGAGGGTATGCATTGATTACAGGGAATTGAATAAAGCAACTTTGAAGGATCACTTTCCTTTGCCTTTTATCGATCAAGTATTAGATACATTAGCATGCAAAAAGTATTTTTCATTTCTGGATGGTTTTAGTGGTTATAATCAAATTCAAATAGCACCTAAGAATCAAGATAAGACCACATTTACCTGTCCATGGGGAACTTTTGCCTATCGAGTGCTTCCTTTTGGATTATGTAATGCACCCGCAACATTCCAAAGAGAAGTACTAGGAATTTTTTCTAATCTAATCCATGATTGTGTAGAGGATTATATGGATGATTTTACAGTTTATGGAGACTCATTTGAAGAAGCATTAGAAAATTTGGAAAAAGTACTTGGAAGATGTAAAGAAACAAACCTTTCATATTTCAGGGGATGGGATTAAAGTTGATAGATCAAAAGTTGAAGTCATCTCCAAGTTGTCTATTCCAAATTGTCAAAGAGGTGTTAGAAGTTTTCTAGGATTTACTAGATACTATAGAAGATTTATAGAAAACTTCACTAAAATAGCATCTCCACTCTTCAAACTGCTTACAAAAGACTGTGAATTCAAATGGGATCCTGATTGTCAATCAGCATTCGAAACTTTGAAAACAAGAATATTTGAAGCGCCTATCTTGAGAGGACCAAATTGGAAGCTCCCTTTCCATATTTCTACAGATGCTTCAGATACAGCTCTAGGAGTTGTGTTGGGTCAAAAAGATTTAGTCCCTTATGCCATTTACTATACCAGTAAAAATTTGACTCCCACTGAGTTGAACTATATTGTGACTGAAAAAGAGTTCTTAGCTATTGTTCCATGCAATCAATCGTTCAGACATTATATAACAAGCTATGAAACTTTTTCATACTGTATTTGTGATGATATCTAATGAACAAACCTGTTACTATTGCATAGTTACAAGATGGCTCCTTACTTTTACAGATTCAATATTACTTGTTGGATAGACCAGGGAAACAAATTCAGTAGCTGATTTCTTGTCTAGGATTCAGAATACTAAAGAAGATTCTCCTATAGAGGATAAGTTTCCTGATGAATATTTATTTGCAGTAACTACTAAGACCCCTTGGTATGCAGATATTGCTAACTATTTGGTTACAGGGTAACTACCTCCATATCTATTTCCTAGTGAAAGAAGAAAGATTATTTAGGAGAGTTCAAAATATTCATGGATTTCTAACGAATTGTTTAAAACAGGGCCAGATCTTGTGATCAGAAGATGTGTTAGGGAATATGAAATGTTTGATATCCTCAAGGCATGTCATGATGAACCATGCGGCGGACACTTTGCTGACAAAAGGACATCCTATAAAATCCTCTCTTTAGGATATTATTGGCCTTCCCTCTTTAAAGACGCAAAGCAATATGTCAAAAGGTGCGACAACTGCCAAAGAGTAGGGAAACCTACCCTTTCAAATGAAATGCCATTGCAACCACAGGTACCCATCGAACCCTTTGAAAAATGGGCTTTAGATTTCATTGGGCCTATTAATCCGCCATCTAAGAAAAAGAAGTATATATTGGTATGTATTGATTATGTCACTAAATGGGTAGAAGCCAAAGCATTATTTTCTGCTACTAAAAATTCAGTTATTACTTTTCTTTATGGGGATATTTTTACTCGCTTTGGTGTTCCAAGAGAAATTGTGACAGATCAAGGAAGTCAATTCACATCCAACTTGGTGGAGAAGCTGATGGAAGAATATAAAATCAAGCACAGAAGATCTACTCCTTACCATTCGCAAGAAAATGGCCAAGTGGAGTCTATAAACAAAGTTCTCGAAATTATCATCACCAAAATTGTTCATCTACATAGAAGAGATTGGGCAGAAAGGTTTCCTGAAGCCTTGTGGGCCTACAAAACTACATGGAGAAATACAACAGGACATCCTCCCTATGAACTTGTTTATGGGAAAGAAGTCCTACTCCCCATTGAGTTCCAAGTCAAAACCTTCAAGATGGTAGTTCAGTTGGGGATGGACCTATTAGAAGCCCAAAAGCATAGAATGGAGCAGTTGAATGAGCTAGATGAGATCAGACAATAAGTAATCCTAAGAACTGATCTAATTCAATATCAAAGAGCTAAGTGGCATGACAAATACATCAAAGAGAAAAAGTTTCAAGAAGGATACTGGGCATTACTATTTGATTCCAAGTTTAAATATTTCAAAGGGAAATTTCAGACTCATTGGCTTGGGCCATATGAGATTGACAAAGTTTTTAGCAATGGAGCAGTAAGAATCAAAACCATTGATGAATTTCAAACTCCTCTTATTGTGAATGGTAACCGATTAAAGATCTATCATAAGCCACTCTCAAAAGAGGAATTTGTCAAAAAAAAATCAAGATAATTCTGCAATAAGGTTGGTGAAGAAGAATCCTTCTTCTCCACCAGCCTAGCCTTTGTTCTTTTCTGTTCTATAAAAAAAAAAATGTATAAGCCTGAAAACCAATCACTGATTGGCAGTCTTATACAGAAAATACAGGGCAAAAATCAGGAACTCTTGACACCCTATATTTTCCAAAACAAAAAAAATCCCTCTCTTTCTCCTTTTCATTCCATTCCACTTCATTTTCATTCCATTTTCATTCCATTCCACTTCATTTTCATTCCACTCCACTTCATTCATCTCATTTCATTCCACTAATAAAAGTTTTTATGACCATTTTCATCCATTCAGTCATCATTCATCCATCTCATTTAGTCATATGATCGTTCAGTTAGTTTCCGCAGCTGAATCCAGTTTCCACAGCTCCTAACTGATTCCGCAGCTAGTTGTGTTTCCGCAGCTAGCACCCTATCATTCAAAATTGGCAGTTATATAATAGGCAAAAATAATAAAAATCAAATGCAGGTATGACCGAGGACAAATTATGAAGACATGGGGCGCCTAAAGGCATCAACAAAGGGTAGCTGATTAAAGGTTATGGACAACAAGTGGCAAAAATTCCAAGGTATGAGCATAAATTTATTTCAAATGGCATTTAAAACACATTTTTGCACAGTTATTAAATCACAAGCTCCACTATATGCAATGATTAGCGTGATAGCCTCCATAACCATTTCATTCCACAACATTCCTCCACAAACCATACATTTATTCTTCCAACGGCCTCATGATTAATTCTCGGATTTAACTCATGTTTGGATGCATTTTCACACTCCACTTGTAATTATTGGACGTGACCGATTTGATTACGGCTCTCCTCCACCGCATAAGTTCCGCAGCCATTTCATGAATGTGTTTATGTCTACTCCACAGTCGTCCATTTTAAAAATCATGTCGGGTTCACTTCACTCTCCTACTATTTTATTGAAGCCACAGCTACATTACCACCCCGTTCACATAAGTCTCCGCTCCATTCTGTGAATTCACCTCGGCTGCCTGTCCTCTGTTTTCCGCTTACAGTCACTGATTCTCTCCATAAACCCTGTTCACTCCCACTAATCCAGCCGTCTCACCTCTGCTAAACTCTTCTCACGCAGACGAATTGTTAGAATAGAAGGAAAGAATGGGTCTGTTGTTGAGGGCAGAACCGGAAGGGCCCAAGTTTATGGAGGGGTACCCGCAAGTAAAGAATATATTGAAGAAGGAATGATGGCTTCGGTTTATTCAAAAGTTCAAAGGCTATAATAAGGATATTACAAAAGCTTTTGCGAGGTCTTTTAATGGCCTGGAGGTGGAAATTGGGGACCTCAAGTTTACAGTGACCGAGGCATCCATAGCAGCTGCTACAGAACTCCCTCAAGAAGGAGAACGTTGGTTCAAGAACAAGAGCTTTGACGAGAAAGCTTGGAAGGCTATCCTACGCAATCCAAGTATGGATGTAACTATATTTAAACGAGGAATTCCTGTCCATGCTTTAGAAGAGAAGTGGGCCAATTTACTATTGATTATTCAAAAGTTCATTATGTGTGAAGGTCGTTTTGGAGCGATGTATATGTATCATACCCGACTGTTGATGAACTTTTTAGAGAATCAAACCCTAAATCTGCCTTACTTTTTATTGCTGAGCTTGAAAAAGATGTGCACAACCATCCAAAAGAATATAGAAGACATAAAACCCCACTTATATCATCACGGGTTGGTGAAAATTTTAATTGAAGGCCAATTGAAGAAAAAAAGGGATACCTGAGAATGGTTTTTGGTGAGAAACTATTTTCAAGATCCACCTGAGATTCCTGAGAGCAATACAGCAAGAAAGAGTAGAAAAAGGGAAACTAGTGTAAGAATTCAAGACCCTCCTATTAGCAGAACCAAAGAAGTTAATCAAGAAGAGAAGCTGGAAAGAACCAAGGATAAAAAGCAAAAGAAATTGAAAGGGAAAAGAAACATAAAGGATGTCTACCAATCACCAGAACCTTCCTTAGAAGGGGACCACCAACCACTGTCTAAAAGGCTAACTCACCTCCAAGGAGAATCAGTTGCAGCCAGGAAGAAAGAAAAAGAAAAACAGAGTATTGAGGAAGAGGGCACTAGCCCACAGCATTTAAGAAGAAACATCAGGCTTAGGGGAAAGTGGAGGAAAGCACAAATGAAAGGACCCCATTTTATTGACTTGGGAGGAGGAACACCGGAACAACATCCAGCTGGTCGTAGTCCACCTCATTCTCAGCTAAACATTGAAACTAGTCCTCCAGATGTTGACATAATTCCTTCTCGGCCAGACTTTGAAATCATTCCTCCTCAACAGGACTTTGGGGTCAGCCCAAGGAAAACTTCACCCGAGATAGACCCGAATCAACAAGAGATGTATGATTATATAGAATCCTTGGAAAAGAGAGCCACAGGTCCAAGCACCTCATCCATCCAGCCTCATCCAGCACAAGACGCTCAAATCCAGTCATTGAAACAGGAAATTTTTGAGTTTGAGGTCCTAAATAGACATATTAAACATGAAAATGAATCATTAAAGGAGCGGAGCAAACTGGATAAGATCATTCATGATAATACCATGCTACATCTTGGGCTATGGCAGAAAAAGAATAGGAAATTAAAGAAAAAGTGCAGGAAGATAAGTAGAGCACTGATCAGTCTCAAATTCAGATGCTTGATGAAGAAGCCCGGGATGTTAGTAGCACCAAGAAAGAGAAGAAGGGGGCTGGATGTACTGGCAGAAGTTTCAGAGCATATGATTTGAAAGGGGGATAGTCAAAATTTTGGTTGCATGGGGACATGCAACACCTTCACAGTGGGGGTATGTTGAGCCCCGAACTTGCATCTTTCCTACACCTTTTTCTAGCTTCTTTCCATTCACCTGGACCTCCTAAGATATCAATATCATTTCATATTAGTCATAATAGAGCATTTAAAGTGGTTTCTTGACTATGTCTTTGTGTTTCTGTTTGAACTAGATTTTTGCTTATGAGCTGCGGAATCTTGTCACTTTCCGCAGTTGGTTCAACTTTCCGCAACTGTTTTTGTTAAAGTCTACATTGCAGGTGTCATCAGGAAAATCGAGCCACATGGGCAAGTTGGAAATGACCTGGACATGGGTCAGGTCCCATTGGTCCAACTAGATTCATCAAAGAATGTCGTGGTCAACGGTGGTCAAGCAGTGGTCAAACAAAAGAAGTCCTATGGCAACAGGACTTCGTTTCAAGCACGTAAAGATTTTTGTGACCGTTTCTAGATCTTTGGAGGCACGCTGATCACGATGTGGATCCAACAGCCGCTTTCAATAAGATTGCGTAATCTCGGCGACCATGCTGCTAAATCCGAGGACGTTGTTCTTCACGTGTCCTTTGTTCACATAGTTTTCCAGGAAAAACAGTTATGCAACCTTTGTTATAAATAACGCGTTTTGATATGCATAGTAGTTAATCTTTTGGGATGTAATTTTTCTATTAAAAAGCCCATTGTGTCATGACACTAGTTTCATTATTGTGACTGAGTTCTGAAATATATGAGAAGACTCTGTTTCTGAGCATAACTTTTGATTGATAGTTGTTGCCCGAGGTTGTGTAGAGGGCCCCTGCACACGCCGAGGTTTTGTTTCTTATTGTTGTGCAGTTTCATGTTTATTATGCCATAGTTATTCACTTATGTATATTTCATTTACTATGGTACTAACGTTTTATTCTTGTCCATAATTTTACATGCTTTACATTGTTGTTAACGTTGATCAGTGTCTATGTTCTAGATTACAGTAGGCAGCCCGGGCATTTGCATATAATTTTCACAATGACTAATGACATGGAATCAGTATTTCTGCTGACTTACTTTTCTTAGCTTTTAACTCCAGTTTTGTTTTGTTTATTTCAGTTTTGTTCATTGGTTTTATTATTTAGCTTAGATATTAAATTTCTCATATCATTGTCAGTTACCTCCGAAATCCATAGCTGGACTAATGGCTAGGGATTGAAGTATGAGTGTGTAATTTGATATTAGTTTTATTTTTCTGCAATTAGATATCAGATTGCTCAAGTTGTTGATGATTACCTCTGAAATCCATAGCAATACTAACTGGTGAGGGGTCAGACTATGAATTGATGTGGTTTGATTTTAAGTTTACTTTTCTGCAATTAGATAATTGGATTGCTCATTTCATTGACAATTACCTCCGAAAGCCATAGAGAGACTAACTGGCGAGGGATTGAAATATGGATGTTGTGATTTAATTTTAGTTTACCTTTCTACAATTAGATAATTGGATTGCTCATTTCATTGACAATTACCTCCGAAAGCCATAGCGAGACTAACTGGCGAGGGATTGAAATATGGATGATGTAATTTGATTTTATCTTTACTTTACTTGTAATTTTTGGATTTCTTTGAATACAGTAGTTTAATTTATTTCTTTTGCATAGTAGTAGGAATAATGGTTTCATGATCAATAGTTCACTGTTTGTTTGATTAGAATAGTGGCACATTCTCATTTTCTTTTAGGAATTAATTTCATCGCTAGCATGTTCTAAGACCTTCTAAAGTTTGAAGTTTTGGAAATCATTATAAAGGACATAATTGCCTTAAAACTTATAACTAGACTTGCCTTCTAGAAATTTAGGAATAGGAATTCCATAAACAAAGATAAAAACCCCCAAAACAGCATAAAAATAAAAAACGACAAAAGTAAGAAATAGGTTATCTTGCACATATAGTGCGCCACACTTCGTCAGCTTACGAATCCCGGATTGACAATTAATGTAGAAATTTCGAACACACTAAATTGACCAAACAGTAACTCTTTGACAAGTACTTCTTGAAGAGTCTCTCAAACTCATCCCAAATAAATTATTCTTCCTGGATGTCATTGACATTCTTCACATCTTGCCACCAAATATCTGATTTTCCTTTGAAACTGAAGGTGGATATCCTGGCTTTCATGTTCTCTTAATAGTTTTGCAATCTAAATAACTTCTTCATCCCAAGCAACCATACCTCTACATCTTCTGACTTCATCTCTCCATCAAATGTAGGTGGCTTGACTTTCTTGAATTCCTCAGGAAAGCACTCACCCCTCCTATAAGGATGATGATAGTGATGACTGTGATGATGTCTCCTATGTGAGGAACTAGAATGATGCCCATACATACCATTCCTCCTGTCAGATGTATCTAGTGATCTGCCACCTTTAATTGTATCCCCTCTGTCCAACTTGTATCCAAACCAAGACCTGCTACCATAGGCTTCATTAGTTTTATCTTCCTAGTCTTGATTGATCCTCAACTGTCCATGTCTATACAACTCTGACAAGCAATGAAGAATCGTTGCATTGATCTCTACCTACTTCTCTTGAGCCCTTGCAAGTATTTCTTGACCCTCAACCAACCTATCATTATCTTCTTCACAAATTCTAATCTCTGCCCTGAAACTACTCAATGTATCTGTTATACCAAGAGAATTCTCTCCTCCTGGTTGCCCAATTGATATGTAGGGAGAGTCACGGCAATCGTAGTCTACCATTTTTCTCTCCATATTTTCTTTTATTCTTCCTACAAGTGTACATTGTCAGAAAAACCAATAGATACCAAAATTAAAACCATACCTCGTTGATGTTCAGGGTAGGCTTATCTCGTCTACAAGATCAATCCACATTAGTGTGATACATATATAATTATAACCATATAAATATAACAACATCATGCATGACCATAACAACTGTTCACCATGACCCCATGCATGACAACCAGAACCATGACAACATCATACTTTACCCAAAGAGAGTGTAACCCACTCTCATACCACACTATAATCGCCTACTCCCACATTTACCCACTTTCACCGGTTTTCCCGGGGTAAACATGAGCTGAGGGTTACTATGACAATACTCAACCTCCTATATGACCTTAAGGAAATGGATTCGACAACTTAAGACCTTAATGACTTCCCTCAAGTGCTATAAGACCTCTAAGAGCAACCCAACCCCTGAGATAGCTCTCTTTTTCACTGACCTAGAGCCCCAACCACTCCCTTGCCAAGGCATACAAGTGACTATAGCCCTCTAGTCACATTGATAAGCCTGCCTTCATGCGAATTTGGACTTTTCTAGTCAGTTTTATGCTAGCGACCTCGAATTCTGAGCCACTTTTTTAAGGCCAAGACTTAGGCCTCTATCGAGAACTCTGTGAAACTTCCAGAAATGATAAATGACATAGAAATAATGCTTATGAACCAAAATTTGAAACAGGACTTAACATGACCTCTCCCAACCAGCATTGACATTCTATCAAACACATGGTGAACATGCAACCTATAGGTCATGAATGAAAATCTGAACATAATGATGTGAAAACTTATATAATGATAAACAAAAAGGAATGATGCCTTCTCATAATACCTTTCATAACACCAATTAGGTCTTGCATTCATTATCCAAACATTCATTAATAGAATTGTGTTAAGAGTCATACCTAGATTTGTCAATTAACCATGCTTATAACCAGCATATACCCAGAAAAATAATAATGAGAGAACAACCATTAAAGCCACATAATAACAAGTATATTTACTCTTCAAAATCAAGAGGACCTTAGCTCTTATTAACCATATGAAAAATCCAACCAAGTTAGGGCTTCCATATACCACCCAACCATAGATCGGGCTGAACCAAATATTTCTTTTAGCCAATCACCCTTGTGCCATATTCCAAGCATGAATGTGGGATCTCATGGGATAAACCAATCCATAAAAAGCCAATGGAATCCAGAGGTTAAACCACCTCCACCCTCACCATATTGTGATCTCACCTAAACCGGTCTTGAGATCACAAAACCAAACCAAGCTTGGATGGCTCAGAATTCCTTCACCATCCCTCGAGGAATTTTCTTGTCTGCACCCACCTGTTGAGGGCTTCCGAGATAAAACCATCTCCACCCCCAACCCTTGGGATTTTCCTGAGACCACCTCACCCAGATCCAAAACCTTCCACCAATCTAGGGCTCAACTAAGAAAGAATCCCATCCACCATAGCTATCCGAAAATGTGAAGGCAAGGGTAAAACCACTGTCAAAACCCAACAAAATCCATGCCACTGACAATAAATAAACCAAAATAAACACATGCATATTCCATGCATGCCAAAACAAGTTATGAAACCATGCATGCAATCTGTTACGTGCAAGTAGTCTTGTTGAAGCTGCCTAATCCAACCTCTCCTTGTGCTATCCTTTCTTTCCTTTTCTTTCCTTTTCCTCCCTTGTCCTTCCTTTGATTTCTTGCTTTCCATCTCTTCTTGGTGCTATTTTCCTCTCTAAGACTAAATCCAAAATTGAACTGACAAAAGGCTACCAACTTATGCTCTGATGTCTTTTTATTATTGATGCATCTAATTTCTTCTTTTTCCCTCCATTTTCCTTCAATTTCCTCCTCACATGCAACTTGTGACCTTTCAGCTCCCTTTTCTCCTAATTTCCTTTATTTTCATTTTAAAAATGCCAATTAATGTCTATTTTCCTTTTTGAAGGCTTTGTCATTGGCTTTGTCAATTTCCCCTTAGCCATAAACACAAAAAGTGATGCTCACTAGGATATTTTTCCCAACGTTCAGCTTGGAATAAGTTCCCCTTGACCTTAGTCTTATTTTTCCTTTATTAAATTTTTTTCCATGAAATTTTAGCCTAGGGTTGTTACAGGGTGGGGAGGAGAGTAACAACAAGAAAGAAACTATAAAATAAGGTAAATAGAGTAGAGTTAATACCTGTGGAAGCATCTAAGACTAAAGAAATTATGGATCGAAGAGAAGCCAAAGATGCTTTAGAAGGTTGTGATCAAGGAGGAGGACAACCTGGATGAGATGGAGGGCCCATCTTATTAGCTTTTTTTTCCTTTCATGATTTCAGATAGCATACCCATTTGCTAACAATCCTCCCAGGGGTGACCCACCTCATAGGGGATAGAGCATCTAAAAGGAAGTTTCCATTAGTCCAATTGTTTTTTCTAGTTGCAACCTTCGACTAAGAACTCTATGTCCGCAATAAGGCCTTCTTTTAAATTTACTTCGACATGTATTCGGGCCCATCTGTGATCAGGATTTGTGTCCCAACCTTGTTCCAATCCAATGAAGGTGCCAAGCTTGTTTCTAATAGCTATGGGAATATCTTCTTTCCAAAAGGAGAGGGGTAAACTTGGAAGGATGGACCAAACTTTGATATAATTTGTTGGTTCTTTTTAAGGATTGAAATTAACAGTCCAATGTTGAAGGGAGAGACTTGCCCCAAAATATTATTGTTGTCTTCCTTTGAGCGAAAGATCAAAGCCCCCATCCATGAGGAAGTAAATGGAAAATTAGGTAATAATCGATTATGGGCTTCCATGTCTCAATGGGCCATTCACCCACTCTTAAGAGTTTGATGGGACATCCGTTGAAATGGCCCACTAGGTTTTTACTTGAATAGTCCATTACTTGTGAGAAATTGATGTCTTTTCCAACCATATCACTTACTAGACCCATTCGACAGAGAATGAAAATTTCTTTCCCCTTCCCGATCCTCCATATTTTTCTTAAGCAGAGAGAAACAAAGAGTTATTGGAGTAAATGGAAAATTCTAAAGGGTGACATGGCACTAGAGGGAGAATATTCACCTCTTTTAGAGTGGAAGAGAAAATGGGAGTTGAGATCAGAGGAGACAAGAGGAAGTATCTATTACGACACAGTTGGCACGGAGGTGACAATGGGATAGTTAAATAAGGCTCTGAAGATGTTGTCGAAGTACCATGTAACATGAGCTAATTTCCTGTTGAGTGACGAAGGAAGTGAGGGAGACAAGGTTGGATGTATAATCCACCTCATGTATTAGAAATATAACATCGAAACATTTAAAATAAACACATCATTTGCATTATAAATAAGTTTTCAATGGGCTAAATTAATCAAGAATGTAAAATTAAGGCACTGATATCTTGATTATAATTCTCTTGAAAAATGTTTTGGAAATTTGAAGTTTATCTTTAGAAATAAACTAGGTCTTTGTTTGGTACTACTTGTCATCCTTTGAAAAAAAATTGCATTCTAGTTTAACATATTTGTTGGATTTAATGATGCTATATTTCTGTGAACATATGGACCTTTCATTTTTTTTAATTTTGAATAAACTATGAAACATATTTTGTTTCTTTTATCATTGTTATTGTTGTTGATTTTATCAATTTTTAAAAAATTGCAACATATATCTCATGGTAGGGACTAGCTACTTTGCAACTATTACCCTTATTTAATTAGAAAATAGGATTTTGTGTGAGTATTATGGAAGAGGAGGAGACACAACCCTAATCTATTTCCTCAAAATTGTCGATGTGTGACTCAGTTAAGGGATCACATCTTATTGTAACCTCCATCCACAATCATTTTGCATCGGGTTTCATTGTTAGTTTAATCATCCTATATCCATCTTAACCTTTGATCTATCAAGCATCGAGAAGGATCAAATCTCTCGAGGCGCAAACCTCTTTTTTGAGTGCAAAACTTAAGAAAAGGTTTGCACCTCAAGAGATTTGATCCCTCTCGGTGCTTGATAGATCCAAGGTTAAGATGGATCTAGGTTGGTTTCAGTCGCATGCGACCATAAAAAATTTGTTGAACATCTAATTATTCTAATCATTTTAAATATGCTAAATATGTCTAAGATTAATCTAGTCATTTTAATATTAAATTTTCTCACTTACTTCAGTTTGTTGATATGATAGAGACTGTTGATCACTTGAATGATCAAATAAAAATTTTGAATGCAAAGTGACAATGTTACAATGTTGAATGATAGAAAATGTGAATAATAAAAATTTATTCAATTACAAATAGTCTTCATCATGATCAATATCAAACTATTTTCTTCTATTGTTCTCATTGTCAAACATGTTAGTTTTTCCATTTTTTCATATGGATCATATGAAAAGGTTAATTGAAATCGTAGACCTTTCAAATCTTTAACTCAAGTTATTATAGTAAACATCATACCTTGTCTTTGTTGCTCTCCAATATTAATAGTATCTTCTCCAAAGTCAATCCAAAATAAGTTTCAATGGTAATTGTTTTCTATTACCTTTTTTGAATGCAAAGTGACTAACAATGTTGAATGATGGAAAATGGGAATAATTATAATGTAGTCAATTACAAATAGTTTACATTTTCAACAAGAAAACATTTTGATTCATAAATTGTTGTTGATATTCCACTAGACAGTTCATCACAACTGATCTGATAATATTATAATAAAAATATGAAATTCTACACTATTACAGTTTTATTAGATTTTTGGATCTCCAGATTTACTGCTAATAATGGATGCATGCAAATGACAATTATGCAGAAAATAGAAACCGGTAAAATAAAAGCTCACACAAACATAAGACACAAGATATGCTCTAGGAAACCCTTTTGAGAGAAAACCCAACTAGAAGGTGAGGCCACTCCGCTCTCTTTCTCTGTCTAGAAATATCGCTGCAAGTACAAAGAAGTATGGCATGTGGCTTGTGGGTTGCTATAGTGCACAAATCCTCTATGTATTCTCTACCTCCTATCCCTCATGGCTATTTTTGCTCAGTTGTGGAACAAATGCACTCGAAAGAATGGAATCCCTTTTCCTCCTAATGACCCAGTTAAAACACAGCCTGATAGCCTAATAGTCGTTAAGTTTGACTACCTCAACTTGTAACCAAAGTTACAATATAGACTCCTCTAGATTATTTTACATCATAATCACGTGGTTATCCCCTTTTCCATGAATAATGGAGGTTGATGCGGCATCCTCTTGAATTATGGATTCGAAAATAGGAAGGTCAACATCTAAGTGCCATAACTTTCACATACAAACTATGATTGACGTGCTTCTTGTGCCATTGGAAATATCTTGTTTGATGCCTCAAAACACTCATGGAAGGTTTCAGGCCCCATTTTGACAAATTGGGTCCCGCCGGTAAAAACAATCTTGTGAGTTGATTCCTCCACTTTTTCCTATCTGAATGCAACAATATGGATGAAAAACTATATAATAATCCAAATCGGATCACACCTCCCCATTTTGGGAGGCTTTTAGTGTTGAAGGCTAATGTGGTGGTCGACATTTTTCATTGCCTAAACATGAAGAAGACATTAACTTGTTGTCATCTACAAGTTGGATCCATTAGGGCTTATTAGCGCATGTGTGGCTCGTATACATACAATCTTGTTGACACTCATTTTGGCACCTTCGCATCTCAAGCATTCGATCTATGATTAAAGGAGAAATGCCACTCTTGTGAAGGACAAAAGAAAGGACTATCACAACAGTGTTGACTTTCTTTTGGTGACAACATTAACTAAAGTTTTCCTTGGGATTATTGGCATCTATTATACCACAAATCTAATCTCTTTGAAGGCTAAATACTTCTGAAAATCTCATCGATTGGGACTATGATTTTTCTCCTTTTGTAATACGTTGACTTGGGATGACCAAGGGTTTTACAGTGATTCTGGGCTAAGCTTTTGTGAATGGTTCGTTGACCTTTCTGAGGAGACTTTAGACTATTTTCGACCTCATACTTCAGTGACTAAAAACCTGAGTTTTAGCCTTATTTTGCAAATCAATATAGTGAACTTGAAGTTGATTTTTCTCTCCATATTGATAGACTTTAAATGATATTTTATTAAGGGAAATTTTGGATTTGTTGGAACGATTTTCATGTAACTTTGATCAACAAAATCTCTCTCTCATAAGGAAATAATTTTGGGTTTTCCCTTTGTGGGTTTTTCCCTAGCTATGAGCCTAATCTTGGTTTCTCTTATCTCTTATTGTTTAGTGTCTATTGTGATCTCTATTTACTACTCTTGTTGAAGATTTGCATGGTTGAAACTTTTCATGTATAACTTTGTTGATTAAATTATAAAGAAGGGAATGATTACATCAATATAAGTACTTATCAATTGTGAAAAACTATTCTATAACTAACTAAAATAGAATTTCAACATGGTAATAAAGATTTGGTGAAGGAGAAGAGCAAAAATATCATCTTGACGATTACTTGAAGGGATCTAAAAAGGTCTTTAAGAAGTTTTTGATTATTTTCTCTATTATCTTCAACAAGAATTATTCCTTCATGAAGATTGAAAGCAAGCTTGAGGGAGTCACTAACTACAAGGCTTGGAAGGAAAGGGCTGAAATCATTGTTGAAAGGAACAAAGTCATAGGAATTAACACATGTAAACTTATTGAACCATCTGATCAAGCAATAAAGGAGAAATTTCATCAATATTATACTTTGGCAAGAAGCATTTTATTGGATTTTGTTATGGATCATTTGATTCCCTGTATTTTTTAACATAAGACTTCTAAGGCTATGCATGATGCCATCATTGGATTGTATACCATTAATAATGTAAATCAATCCATCAATATGAGAGGACAACTTCATAATACCAAAATGATAAATAATGACGCAATAGCATCATATTTTATTAAGATATTTAAAATTAGATACCAACCCAAAGCCATTGATGAAGAAATATCTGATAAGGAATTGGTAGTTGTTGCTTTGGGTGGTCTACCTAGATCTTGGGATTTGTTTGCATCGAGTATTAGTGCAAGGGAAAATGCTCCAACTTTTGACAAGTTATGGGCAACATGTACCAGCATGGCTACATTTCTAATGTTGAACTGGTTGCTTATGTTTATATGAAGAGACTGGAATGACTAAGAATCCCCTTGAAGAGGGAATCCTAATTACATAGCATCATATTATGGACCATCTCATGTAGATTGTGTGTCTTGAGACCTTGTGGTCTCAGAGATGTATTGTTGATTCCTATTGTAGGATATGTGCCATGATACCTTGTGGTTCAAGAGATGTATTATTGATTCCTCCGATAGGTTGTGTTTCGTGAGACCTTGTGGTCTGGGAGATGTATTTTTTATGCCTCATGTAGGTTATTTTCAATGAGACCTTATGGTCCGGGAGTTGTATTTTTTAATCTTCCTATAGGTTGTATGTTGTGAGACCTTATGGTCTAGGAGATGTATTGTTTATTCCTCTTGTAGGTTGTATGCCATGAGACCTTGTGGTTTGGGAGATGTATCGTTGATTCCTCTTGTAAGTTGTGTGTCGTGAGATCTTATGGTTAGAGAGATGTATTGTTGATTCCTCTTGTAGGTCGTGTGTCGTGAGACCTTGTGGTACAAGAGATGTATTGTTGATTCCTCTTGTAGGTTGTGTGTCGTGAGACCTTGTGCTATGGGATATGTATCATTGATTCCTCTTGTAGGTTATGTGTCATGAGACGTTGTGCTCCGGGAGATGCGTTGTTGGTTTCTCCATTAGGTTGTGTGCTGTGAGACCTTGTGGTTGGGGATATGCTTTGAGATGGATGTTATGTATATTTCCTTGTGATTACTTTGAGAGAGAGAAACTTGAATTGTGTTCTATTCCTTAGGTTGTGGGGCATGAGACCTAGAATCGATCAGGAAGATTGATCTCTGGAGAGAATGAAAAACTCCCTCCCTAGATAAGATGGAGTGTTGAAGAATAATGTAGCTATGGTCGAAATTTTTCATTGCCCAAACATGAAGAAGAAATTAATTTGTTGTCATCTAAGAGTCGGCCCAACAAGTCCTACAAGTTGGCTCCAATAGGGCTTATTAGCCCACGTGTGACTCATAAATATACAACCTCATTGACACTCATTTTGGCACCATCACATATCAAGCATTCAATCTACAATTAAAAGAGAAATACCACTCTTGTGAAGGACAAAAAAGGAGGATTATTACAGTTGTGTTGACTTTCTTTTTGTGAATACATTGACTGAAGTTTGTCTTGGGATTATTGGCATCTATTATACCACTAATCTAATATCTTTAAAGGTAGAATACTTATGAAAATATCGTTGATTATTGGGACTATGATTTTTCTCCTTTTGTAAGACATTAACTTGGGTTGATCGAGGGTTTGATAGTGATTCTGGGTCGATATTCTATGAATTGTTCGTTGACCTTTCTTAGGAGACTTCAAAATATTTTCAGCCTCATACTTCAATGGCCGTCGGCCTAAGTTTTAGTCTTATTGTGTAGATTAATATAGTGAACGTGGAGATGTTGTTTCTCTCCATATTGGCGAAATTTCACTGAAATTTTACTAAGGGTAATTTTGGATTTGTTGGAACAATTTTGAAGTAACTTTCATAGATATAATCTCTCTCTCATAAGGAAAGAATTTTGGGTTTTCCCAATGTTGGTTTTTCCCTAGCTATGAGCCTAATATTGGTGTCTCTTGTCTCTTCTTGTTTAGTGTCCATTGTGATCTTTATTTACTACTCTTGTTGAATATCTGAATGGTTGAAGTTTTTCATGTATAGCTACTTGTTGATTAAAGTGTAAATAAGGAACTAATTACATCAATAAAAGTAGTTATCAATTGTGAAAAACTATTATAGTCCTAGCTAAACTAGAATTTCAATATTTGGTCCCCAAAATCTTCTACTGAATGAGGTGAGGAAAGTTTCCTCCACCTTCCCTCTGGTGTACCATTTAGCTTTGCTTGGAAGTTGTACTTTCAACCCAATCTGCCAAAGGTCTTGTTTCCCATGTCTTGTAGCTCTGGACTTCTTTTGCAAAACTATATCTTATGTCAACTTTGCCTAAGAATCTAGTGCCAAATCCTCCACAGAAGGTAAGACTTGTTCATGTTCTTGATCTAGCATGGAAATCTCATAGAGTTTCAAATTATCTACATTCACAGCTGAGTAAATGCACATATTTGGTGGTAAACTGAGTTGATAAACATTATCACCCACCTTTTCCAGTATCTCAAAAGGACCATACCTCAGAGCTTTTATTTTCTTACCAGGCCCCTGCAGCATCTCCTTGTTCAAATGTAACCATACTTTGTCTCCCACCTTGAACAATTTATCTATTCTATGTTGATCATGCCTCAACTTATATTTCTCCTGTGACTTCTGCAATGTCTCTTGTACCTGTAGATGGATCTTCCTGATCTTTTCTACAAACTTTTCAACCCTTAAGGCATCTCTTGTAAGATCTTCCCTCACTTCTTCTTATTCCCCATATGCAGTGTCCAAAGGTGAAGGCGGAAAATATCCAAAACAGGTTTCAAATGGGGACTTTCCTATAGAAGTGTGGACTTCTTTATTGTAAGGATGTTTCATATACACCAAATTTTCATCCTAGGTCTTTGGATGCTTCTGGTTGTATCCCCTTAGAAGTTTCACCAAAGTCATGTTGACTACTTATGTCTGCCCATCTGTTTTTGGATGGAATGTTGTAGATCTCTTCACCTTCATGTTCGTCTTCTCCCATAATGTAGTCTAGAATGCACTGAGAAATATTGTATCCTGTCTAAAACGATGCTCCTTGTGTTGAAAATACAACAAGAAAATCCTAATTTAATTTTTCCTTTATTAAATTAGGATAAATTCGAATTTCAATTTCAAAAGCATACTTGGAGGTATTTAACTGAGGTGACATGGGCCTTGCACTCAATTCACTCAGTAAATTCGAGTTGGATACACTTGAGTTCAGTTCTACATGATTGATTGCTAATTTGTAGCAATCTATTTCAGTTAATTTGAGTTATTGCCAACGTAACTAGTTCTCATTGTTAGTAGAACTAGTGGAGGTTCAATCAAGGGTGTGTAACTTTTTTCACACTGAGTGATCATCCAGTTAAATTGATCAATCATATTAAATTAACTCATGCGTGCAGAGAATTCGAGTTACCCAGTTAAGATTGGAGCTCAAGGGAAATGTACTATCAGTTTTAGAATTTTCCAAGTTGTACAAGTGGTGCATGCAGTCAAAGAAGGGCCTAAAGGAAATCCGCAATTCTCAATGACTAATCTCCCTAATTCATAGGGGGGCTAATTCCTCATCAAATAACACAAGGAAATAGGATCTTGGAGGCTTGAAAATTTGGCTAAGTATTGGTGAGGTTCAGTCAGTCATACAGAGGATAGAAGATACAAGTGTAAGCTGAGATGAAGCTTAAGTAGAGCATATTGTATTCATCCAAATTATTTGATTAATGAAATATAAATAGTAAGGGTTTTTGAGCATTTGCTTTCCCCTAGATAAATATTTGTGTATGTGTGTTAAATCTTGATGCATGTTAATGATTTTTGCTCTCGATCGTGAATTTACTTTTGCGGATCAGTAGAGTAGCTTCTAGTCTTGTGATTTGGAAAATTTCATGAGCGGATTAGAATCTACACATTAATTTCTACACCTTAGTATCCCAAAGTGCACCCAGACCTGTCCAAAGAACAAGTTTGTTGCCTCTTGCTCACTAATGGTATTTTTACACGGCATCAGAACACACATATTGTTGAACCTATCAACTACCATGAACAAGTAGTCATTTCCATTCTTGGTTGTTGGTAAACCTCTCACAAAGTCCATGGATATGCTTTCTTAAGGATGAGTGGGTACAGCTAAGGGATGATATAGACCCGATTTCATGTTGCTAGGCTTGTTGGTACGACAAAGCATGCATCCCCTTAGGAACCTAGCTACCTACTCTTGCATCTTTATCCAATACACATACCTCTACAAGTTGGCCATGGTATTCCCTACACGAAAGTGCCCTGCAAACTTAGAGGTGTGAGCCTCTCTAATCGGCTACAATCATTCACCTTTAGGAACAGATAGCTTATCCAACCTATATAGTAACCCATCCTGGAGATGGTAGTCAACGGTGATGTCACCATCGTGCACATGACTCTGACTCTGTGGCCGCTGAAACACCTTCTTAATGTCCTCATCCTCTGAATATACCTCTATGTATGCATCATGTGTGAATGGTTCCATGTGCATAAGAATCCCCAAAGTTGTGATCTTTGATGTGGGTGGCCTAGAAAGCATGTCATCCAACCTGTTTGTGCTGCCCTTTTTGTACTTGATCACCAAATGAAATTTTTGTAGAAACCCCATCCACTCGTAATGTTTGGTCTGTTGTAGCTCACTTTGGGCTTGCAAGTACTTTAGTGGTTGGTGATATGTGTGGATTATTGTCTCCTTTCCCATCAGATAGTTCTTCCACTTCTTCACAGCTTGCACCATAGCATACGACTCCTTGTTGTAGGTAGGGTAGTTAAGAACTTCCCTGTGAAATACTTGAAAATGGTAGCATACAATCCTTCCTCCCTGCATCAAGATTGCTCCCATAACATACCCACTCACATTTGTCTCCACTTTAAAGGGTTGTTGCAAGTTTGGTAATGCTAGAACTGGTGCTTGATTGATTTTCTTCTTTATCTCCTCGAAATCCCTCTGTTGACCCTTTCCCCACTAGAAACTCTTGCCACTTGTTGTTATGGTGTGGAGTGGTGCTACTACCACTAAAAACAAGGCTATGAATTTCCTCAAGTATTGTGTTGCCCCAATGAAATTCCTAGCCTCAGAAACATTAGTAGGCACTAACCATTTCATGATGGCCTTCATCTTGGCAGGATCTATCTTCATCTCTCCTCCACCTATAACATATCGTAGATACATCAAATATTGTTGTGAAAACTCACACTTCTTGATATTTGCTAGCAATTTTAATTTTTCCAACATCTACATCAAATATGAGATGTGCTCCTCCTAGGTACCATTGTATACCAGTATATAATCCAAATAGGCAATAACAAATGAATCTATAATAGGGTGCAACACATAATTCATTAATCTCATAAATGTAACTAATGTGTTACATAGGCCAAATGGCACGACTAACCACTCATACAAACCTTACATTGTTTTGAAGGTAGTCTTCCAGGTATCTTCTTCTTTGACTTGAACCTCGTGATATCTAGACTTTAAGTCCATCTTGGTGAAATACTTTTCTTTATACTATTTATCCAACATATCATATATCCTGTGCAGAGTGTATATGTTCTTGAGTGTGATTTGGTTCGACACCATATAATATATACACATATGTCAAGTCTCATCCTTCTTTGGCACAATGATGATGAGTGACCCACATGGTGATGTACGCGGTTGATAATAGCTTATTCCAATAGTTGTTGCACCTATTTATTCACCTCATTTGCTTCTATAACATATGCATGTATAACCTAATATTTGGCAATGTGGATGTCGAAAAAAGTTGGATCTCATGCTCCACTTCCCTCTTAGGTGGTAGTCCTTTAGGCTTTCAGAACACATCCTTATATGCCTGCAACAACTCATCTCATTGATATTTTTGTTTCTCATTACACCCCTCCAAGGATGTCTTGCCTCTTACTGAATCTTCTGTGGACTAACTCTCTCTTAAAAATAATAAAACATACTTCTTGTTGGAACTAATCAATTTCTTGGCTTGGTTTGGACTTACCAACAAAATGTTTTATTTTCCTTTTTGCGCATTGATGGTGAACGATTTTCCATCCTTGAAGAGTTAGTATTGGTTGGCTCTCTTCATGAATATTGCATCTTTCATGTACATGTAGGGACTCCCAAACATGACTCCACATACATCAAGGAGAACCACATCTAGGTCTACTTCATCAATAAAATCAACACTGATAGCAAATCTAATTTTTCATTATTTTGTTACATTTAGCTCTACATCCTTATTTACCCATCCCAGTGGATACAAGTTTGGATGATAACGAACTTCCAGCCCCAACTTCTTGACTAGATCTATTGCAGTGAGATTCACTTGCGATCCTGAGTCAAATAGAGCATCAACCTTTGTCTTCTTGACCTGTATCTTTATATAAAAGAGTTTAGTCATTTTTTCTCTTCCTGTTGCTGAAAGCTACTCAGTTTCACCTCCTTCTTCACTGACATGTAGATGATATTTTCATCCACATCTAAGTTGCTTTCAACATGCTTGCTCGAATCAGTGGCCATGAGATTCTTCTTCTTATTGTCTTTCTTCTCGTTCTTCAGGTTTAGCTCTGGATGCAACTTCTAACACTTCTCCTCTATATGGTCATCAATGTTGTAGTGGTTGTTGGGATCTTTGAATTGGTGTGTTTTTGTTGTCGTTTTTATATCTTTTCCCCCTTTTTCCTTCTTATTCCCAGACACACGCATAAAACACAAGATATGCTCTAGGAAACCCTTTCAGGAGAAAACCCAGCTAGAAGGGGAGATTGCTCCGCTCTCTTTATTTGTCTGGAAATATGGTTGTGAGTACAAAGAAGTATGGATTGTGGCATGTGGATTGATACAGTGCACAAATCCTCTTTGTGTGCTCTACCTCCTATCCCTCTTGGATATTTTTGCTCAGCTATGGAAAAAATGCACTTGAAATAATGGAATCCCTTTTCCTCTTAATGGTTCGGTTATAAAACAATCACATAGCCTACTAGTGGTTAAGTTTGGCTACACAACTCTTAACCAAAGTTATAATATAGACTCTTCTAGAGTATGTTACGTGATAATCACCTAGCCAACCCCTTTTCCATGAATAATGGGGATTGACGCGACATCTTCCCGAATTATGGGTATGAAAATAGGAAGGTCAACTTCTGAGTGGCATAACTTTCGCATATGGACTCTGGTTGACATGCTTCTTTCATTTTTGGAAATATCTATCTATGTAAAAATAAAATAAAAAGTAAAAAATTACCGTTTGATGCCTCAAAATGCTCCCAGAATGTTTCAGACCTTGTTTTGCCAAACTGTGTTCCACTAGTAAAAATAGTTATGTGAGCTTATTCCTCCCCTTTTTACTCTCTCAATGCATCGAGATGGATGAAAAACAATATAATGATCCAATCCAGATCACATTTCAGGAATGTGAACATTTTATTTAAGATGAAAATTCAAGTATTTTATTTATGGCCGGATTGCTATAACACATAAATCAATGCACATCGACGATAAAACAAAAACAAAAACAAAAACAATTGTGCTTACATTGAAACCAATGTACCTTATAATCTAATTACTTTTAAATTAATCTACATCATACCTCTTGTTACATAAATTACAAATCAACATCTAGCATTGAAACCAATGCATCTAGTGCAAGAAATAAAATAGAATTAGGAATCAACATATACAATGAAATCAATGCACCTAGTGCAAGTAATCAAATAGGATTAGAAGTCAACATCCACACTAAAAGTGATGCATCTATTGCAAACAATCAAATAAGAATGTAGTCACTTACAAATAGTTTACAGCTTCGAGAAGAAAACATTTAAAGTAAGAGAACATTTTATCTAAGAAGAAAATTAAAGTATTGTATTTATGGTTGAATTACTATAACACATAAATCAATGCACGTCATCAATATTTCTTCGTGCTTACATTGAAATCAATGCATATATTTCAATGAAAAACCAAAATATTAATGGCTTCTAAATGCAACTTCTTTTACCTATTGTAAAATCCTTACTTTCTCTTCCTCTATCATTAACAATGTTCAATATTATATAATACTATATAATATTTGTATGTGTCTAGTGTCTCTTTCTTCTTCCCTCTCTCCCCCCCCATCTATACGTTTATCTCCCTCCCTCTCTTTGCCTCTCTCTTCTCCCCTCTCTCTCCACCTGCCATCTATATCTATATCTCCCTCCATCTCTCCTTCGTTGTCTCTCTATCTCACCGCCCAAACTCTCTCTCTCTCTCTCTCTCTTCTCTCTCTCTCTCTTCTCTATATATATATATATATATATATATATATATATATACCTCCCTCCCTATGTCTTTTTTTTTCTTCTTCCCTCTCTTTCCCTCCATCTCTATCTCTATCTCCCTCTATCTCTCCTCTTTGTCTTTATATCTGACCCCCCAAACATACACACTCTCTCAATATCTATCTCTATCTCTCTCCCTCCCTCTCTCTCTCTTCACTCCTACTCTCATCTCTCCCTCTCCTCTTCCAACTCCATCTCTCTCTCTCTCTCTCTCTCTCTCTCTCTCTCTCTCTCTCGCCTTCTTCTTTGCCACTATCTCCCTTCCTCTCTCTCCCCTCCTCTCTCTCTTCCTTCCTCTCTCTCCCACCTTCCTCTCTCTCACTCCCCCCCCTCTTTCTCCATATGATCAAGAATCATCATTTTGTGCAATCAATATATATGTAATGTCTAATATAGCAATACTTATAACGGAGATGATTATTATTATAATATATTGGAATAAAAATAATCAATATTATTGATTATTATATGATTAATAATATATAAAGAAATGACATGTTAAAGAAACAAAATTATGTTAACTTTACATTATATACAAACCAATTTCTTTTTATCAAATTGGTATCTCTACGCCTTACATTTTAAATTAAATTTTATGTTTTTTATTTTACATTTTACAGTTCACAGTTTACCTTACATTACATTTTACATTATATGTTTTACATTTTGCATTTTACATTTTACATTACGTTACATTTTACCGTCATTTTGCATTTACATATGTTTTAATTTGAATATTAATTAAAATGCATGAAGTCGAATTTTATTTTTATTTTATTTTTTCTTCTATGTGTGTGTGTGTGTGTGTGGTGTGTGTGTGTGTGTGTGTGTGTGTGTGTGTGGTGTGTGTGTGTCTGTGTCGTGTCTGTGTGGTCTGTGTCTGTGTCTGTGTCTGTGTTTGTGTGTGTGTGTCTATGTGTGTGTGTGTGTCTATGTGTGTGTGTGTGTGTGTGTGTGTGTGTTGACATACATACTTACTTACATCACACCTACACAGTTCCCCTATACTGGATTGTAGAGCACCTCTCGACACAATGAATTATGAATTGATCGCTTCACCATATTATCTTTTTTCCTTTGAATCTGTCTATAACAATTCTAAATCATTGATGCCACCAGGTGAGTGATTGCCAACCTCCATCTCTAGATTAATGAATTGTGCATATACATTTTCAAGATGATCAAAATCTTCTTTGATCATTAAACAAATCCTCAACGAATGTTTGCAAGTGACTTTGTTTTCATAATCCAAGTCGTGACCTACAGGTGTAATATTTTTAGACACAAGAGGCTCAAGTTTAGTATCAATCTAGAGGGTTTAGAATGGGTCCAAATGTAATGAAATTGACATGTAGGTGACATGTCTCGATAATGCTTCAATGACTCCAGGTTCTTAATGATTTGTTAGGTTGTCAAATTTGTTCAATATAACTTCGCATCACTTTCATTGTTTTTGTTGTGAATCTTGTTCTTTTTTCGGTAATTGTCTTGGCAAGTCATCCCCTCTGTGTATATAAGCACACATTTGTGTCATACCTGTGGGAAAATTCTTGATCATCGTCCTAATTAATGTCCACAATATGCAAGGTAGCAACTAATACCCTCATTTTTATAGTGAAACCAGACTCATGCTAGTTACAATCATTTTTAACTTAGGTAGACTTGCAAAATCCACTATGTATGACATGCAACCCTTGTTTTCCAACCAAAATAATAGGCCTTCTTTGATCGACCATTTTCTTTTGTGATAAAATAAATCCCTTATTATTGACCACTTCTAGATCTATACAATTGTCATCATAGGAAGTTTCTATGGCAGATACTGCATGTGTCTTAGATTTCATAAACCAATGAAATATGAATATAACTTCACAATTTCCATGCTCACTTCTTTCAGGCCTCTAGAAATATGATTCATTTTCTTCCAAGCCCATAAGACTATATTATATTTCATAAAAAAATATTGCAATGTTTTTATTGTTCTCCTCTTTATCTTCAAACAAATTTTAATCATCCATATGCATGGCTTCTAAGTTTGTATCATGATTTTTAAGTGAGACAATCACAAAATCTAAACTATGTACCTCTACCTAGGGAGTGAACAATTTTGGTGTAGGTCTTGGAATGATCAATGCTTGATCACCAACTATTTTATCTACATTACCATTGGCAGCAAAAATTTTGGGTTGGCCTTCTTGTGAATTTAGGGTTTTTTTAGGTCCCTATAATACTTGTTTATTCCCCTTATTGTTATTGTTAGTGTAGCCCCCTATTATTATTTTTATACCCATTTATCCCTCATGTTGTTATTGTTGTGCCCCTTAGAAGCCCACTATTGTTATTTTTGTTCCCTTACATTATTATTGTTATGTAGGTTCTGATTATATTGTGACCCCTTAGACTCCTATATATACCAAAGAGGACTTATCATTTGAATCATCCAATAATTGATCATTTCCTATATATACCAAAGAGGCTTATCATTTGAATCATCCAAGAATTGATCATTTATGTAATGTAAAGGAGGTTCCCCCCTTGAAGAGGATAATTTTTAAGACGTTTATCTATCTTTTCTTCTATTTTTTGAGTTGGTTGCATAATATTTGGTATCAGTGCTTTGGATTTTGGGTTTTTCTTCTTCAAACAGACCATCTTAGAATATTTGCTATAAAAAAATTTCTACGAAGATTTAGAAGCTGAAATTTCAACCACGTGGAGTCGAAATATTGGTGAACCTCGTGCATCGAATTTCAATTTTCTAAAAATTGACGAAAATCGGACAAATTTTAGCTTTTAGGTGTCATTTTTAGGGTCGAAGGTCGAAATAATGACACATGGCACTCCTTACAAGTTCACTCTACTGAACTAGTCTATAATCAGGTTATCGTGGGAGATTGGGCATAATTATTTCTTGAAGAATCAAATATTGGTATAACTTGTGCAGTTGGAATGCAGATTTTATGGACACTACAAGATGGAATTTTAGAACTTGGAGATCCAAAATTGCAGAGATACAACAATTTCAATATTGAGCTCCTAAAAAGAAAGAAAAAGTTGTGTATTTTTTTTTAATTTTGCATTTTTGTTTGAAAAATAATTTGAAGTGATTCAAACGGAATCTTGATGCATAGATATCAGTATTTGGTTCTAAAATGTCTCTCAAACAAAATAATTCTACACTCATGAAGCCCTCATAAATCTCTACTATGACTCATGAGGAGGAAGAATTGCAACATGCTATATCAAAATTACAGGACCAAGCACAACAAATTTCGTGGTCACAAAGAGCAACCAAAGATTAACTAAAAGGGGACATGGATGGCTTAAAAAGGGACATGGAAGTTTTGAAGGATGGTTTAAAAGTAGAAATGGAAGATTTGAAGGATGGTTTAAAAGTAGGCATGGAAGCAATGACGAATGTCAAGATGGAAGGATTGACAAAGTTGTTTCAAGAAAGGCTTCCCAATAGTGACAAGATAATCCATGAAAATCACGATGAGGACAAAAGGAATATGAATTATAATTTTAGAGACTTTAGTGTTGGGTTTAATACCTACCACATTCCAAAGATCGATATGAGGGAGTTTGATGGTAAGGATCCAATAACATGGATACTATAGATGGAGCAATATTTTGATCTTCATGATGTGCAACACCCACAAAAGTTATGCATTGCAACTTTATATTTAGAACCCAATTAGTTTGTATGGTGTTGATGGATTTTTTCTTGTAAACCACTTGTCACTTGGTCAATTTTTACAAAGGAAATGATAGCACATTATGAGGATACAAAGAGCAACACCTTATTTAGCCAATTGATAAATCTCAAACAAAAGGTTTCCATAGTGGAGCACATTGAGGACTTCCAAAAATTGAATATCAGGGTAACTGATATTCCAGAGGAGCATAGGATTGATGTTTTCATAGGGAATTTGAAGGATAACATCCAACATGAGGTTCGCCTTTGGGGAACTGATTCATTGGAGAAGGAATTCAGGATGGCAAGAAAGTCGAAAGCAAAATTATGGCAACAAGGAAGTCTACCACTCGCAACTACAAAGATGGAAGTGCTTTTTCTCCTAGCGTTCCACGACCTACAAGGTTGACACCAAAATAATTAGTGGAAAAAAAAGCAAAAGGGCTTTGTTACAGTTGTGATAGAAAATACACAAAAGGTCATAAGTGTGTTGAGAATAAATTATTCTACATAGATTGTGAAGAGGAGGAAGAAAAGGAATAAGAAAATTCAAAAGAGGAGGATATACACCCAGAACCAACTCCAGAGAAAGGAAATGAATCTAACCATATCTTATAATGCATTGGTAGGAATTACCATTCCTCAAACTCTCAAGATAGAAAGATATGTCAAGAAGAAAAAGGTAATAATGCTAATTGATTTGGGTAAAACCCATAATTTTATTCATTGTAAGATAGTCAAGGAATTGAATTGCTCCCTATGTCCAACACCAGACTGTCAAGTGATGGTTGCAAATGGAGGAACTATAAATTAATATGGAAAATGAAATAATATCAAGCTAACCATGGGGGAATATGTATTGAATATTACAATGCTTTCAATTCCAATGGGTAGTGTTGATGTTGTACTAGGAGTCCAATGGTTACAATCTTTGGGGATGATAGCTTTTAATTTTCAAGAACTTTTCTTGATTTTTTTTTGGGAAGGAAAGGAAGTTGAATTAAGGGGTATCACTGGGAAGCCATGAAAGATCATCAGATCTAATGGCATGACAAAGCTTCTGAAGAAAGAACAACAAGGTGTAATTGCACAATTATGCTCACTAGAGGTTCAAACATCAAAATCATTCATTTCTTCGAATCTCCAAAAAGTATTGGAAAATCATTACAAGGTATTTGAGACTCCCAAAGGCCTCCCATATATTCATGATCATGATCATGCTATTCATTTGATTCTAGAAAGTGTTCCTCCAAACATTAGATCTTATAGATATCCCTATGTCGAAAAGAGTGAAATTGAACATATGGCTGCAAAAGAGCTAGAAGTTGGTATAATTCAACCTATTCAAAGTTATTTCTCTACTTCAATAGCATTAGTGCACAAGAAGGATGGATCATGGCATATGTGTCTGGATTATAGGGAGCTCAACAAGTTCACTATTAAAGATAAATTTCCCATTCTGGTCATTGATGAATTGTTGGATGAATTACAAGGAGAAATTTACTTCACCAAGTTGGATCTTTGTTAAGGATATCATCAAATTAGAATGAAGACTGAAAAACTTTCGAAAACAATATTCAAAACTCACGAGGGTCATTGTGAATTTTTGGTCATGCCTTTTGGCCTTATTAATGCACCTTCCACATTTCAAGGTTTCATGAATTCTATTTTCACCCCTTCCTTAGAAAATTTGTGTTAGTATTTTTTTATGATATACTAATCTACAACAAGTCTTAGAAGGATCATATTCAACATGTTCAAAAGGTGCTCAAACTATTGGAGGATAAACAATTATATGCAAAAACCTCCAAATGTTTCTTTGGAGTACATGAGGTGGAATATTTGGGTCATATTGTATCTCATGAGGGTGTTAAGGTAGACCCTAGCAAAATTAAATCCCTTAAGGAATGGAAAGTCCCCACAACCATAAAGCATCTTCGAGGATTTCTTGGTTTGAAAGGGTATTATCGTAAGTTTGTTAAGCATTATGGGAGAATAACAGCACTTCTAACAACATTACTGAAGCAAGATGCATTTTCTTGGACTCCAGAAGCAACTAAGGCCTTTGAACATCTTAAAGAGGCAATGTGCCAAGCACCGATCTTAGCAATGAAAGACTTCACAAAAACCTTTATTGTGGAATGTGATGCCTCGGGAAATGGAATTGGTGTTGTCTTAATGCAAGAAGGAAGACCCATTGCTTTTGAAAGTCATCAAATCAAAGGAAATTATTTACACAAACCTATTTATGAGAAGGAAATGTTGGAAATACTAAATTCATTAAAGCAATGTCGACCTTACTTAATGGAAAGGCAGTTCAAGGTAAAAACAGATCATGCTAGTCTTAAATACTTTTTGGAACAAAGATTATCTTCAGAAGAGCAACAAAAATGGGTCACAAAGATGTTGGGTTATGACTTTGAAATCATCTATAAAAAAGGGAAGAAAAATGTTGTTACAAATGCACTCTCGAGAAAGGATGAGGATGTGCAAGCATTGCTTTGTTCCATTTCTATTATCCAACCTAATTGGATAACCAAATCAATGGATTAATGGAAGAATGATGAAGAGGTGTGAACATTCATTCAAAAGTTGCAGCAATATCCTAGTACATTTGAGACATTTCACTAGAAAAATATTCATTGTGGTACAAAGATCGCTGATATATTTGTAAGAATTCCCAACTAAAGCAAAAGATTCTTTTGGAATTGCACACCTCCTCCTTAGGAGGGCACTCAGGATTTTTAAAAACTTACCATAGGGTCAAGAAGGATTTTTTTGGGATGGCCTTAAATCTGATATTCAGAAATTTGTGTTTGGTTTGCCAACAAAATAAAGTTGAGACAATTAAGACCCAAGGTATGTTACAACCTTTAGCCATTCCAAGTCAACATTGGGAGGAGGTCTCAATGGATTTTATCGCAATTTTACCCAATTCTGAAGGAAAGAGTGTCATCACGGTGGTAATTGATAGACTTACCAAGTATGCACACTTTTGTGCATTATCTCGTCCTTTTAAATCCAATACAGTTGCTATTGCATTTATGGAAACAATTCAAAAGCTACATGGAAGCCTAAATATTATTGTAAGCGACAAAGATCCCATTTTCACTGGAATTTTTTTTACAGAATTATTTTCTTATCTTGGTAACCAATTATCTGATAGCGCATCTTATCATCCTTAATCTAATGGGCAAACTGAGATAGTGAACAAATGTCTATAAGGATATCTTTGTTGCTTTATATATGATAAACAAACACAATGGGTCAAGTGGTTACCTATAGTTGAATGGTGGTATAATACTTCCTTCCATACTGCAACAAAAATGACCCCATTTATGGCACTTTATGGATATCATCCACCATCCATCACATCATCTTTAAGAGAAAATTCTAAGGTTCAATCAGTGGAAGATCACATCGAGCATCAACAACAAGTTCTCCAACTCTTAAAGTATAAACTCACTATGGGGCATTCATAACTACTCAAGCATTGAGGACAACATTTTTTTGAAGGAGAGGGGCATGTTATGTCCCTATAATACTAGTGTATTCCCCTTATTTTTATTGTTAGTGTAGCACCCTATTATTATTGTTGTGCCCTTACATTATTTTTGTTATGTAGGCTCTAATTATATTGTGACCCCTTAGATTCCTATATATACCAAGGAGACCTTATCATTTGAATCATCCAAGAATTGCTCATTTATGTAATGTAAAGTAGGTTCCCCCCTCGAAGAGGATAACTTTTAAGTCGTTGATCTATCTTTTATTCTATTTTGTGAGTTGGTTGCATAACATGTTTCTTCTTCAATTACCGTTTTATCATCTTCAAACACAGGGTCGTAAACATTTTCCTCCTTGACTAATTTTTCTTAGTCAATCTTTGGGATGGAAACCTCTCCTTTTAAATCTGGGCCATTTCCTCTAGCATTGGTTTCATTGTCATGAGACCTCAGCCTAGCAATGTCCCTTTCTTGATTGATTTCAATGACTAAATTAAGAGGATTGGTGCACTCTTCAATAAACCTTTGCCACTCAATGATTTTTTTTAATATCCTAGACAATGGGGAACCATTACTTATCATCACGATCGTAACATGCAGAAAATTTCTCTAAAATTTTGGGAAAGGAGGAAAATATTCCTTTGCCAAGATTGTTGAACCAATCCCTTGCAATTTCTTTCAATCAAAGTGTAAAAAACATGATCACAATTCCTCATGAAAGAGGGCATTGTTTTTTATGAATCTTATAAATGTAAGTAAATGTTCTGTGATTGGATCACCGTATCCATTGAACCTTGGAATTTCCTTTGGTTCTATGTAATGGTTTTCACAAATAAAATCCCTAGTCCCCAAGAAATCAATTAGAGCATACCATTGTGCAATCCATGGAGGAAGCTCTTCCTTCGAAATAATGTTGAAAATAGAAGCTTGTAATAAATGATAACCATGCCTTACAAATATGCCACAGTGGATTCACCAAGATGAGCTTTCTTTAAGAGTCTTCATGGTTTGTGGATGTTCTCACCTCTACAGACAACAATGTATTCAAAATCTTTAGGGAGCAATGGCTTTGTTCCTTCATGGAGTCACCGCATGAGAATATCTTCAATAACATTACCACAAATGTTATTTTCTTAGGGAATGGGATTTATCCTCAATAATGATGCCAAAAAATGTCACTACACAAATTGCATGTGCATAATAAAAGCCCCAATCCATCATGCATAATTTGACAAGAACATTTTAAGAAGATCACCCATTGTCACCTCAACAATTTGTTCTCTTGCTTTAGGTTGGCTTTCCTTCGAACCAAGCAAGGATTCCCTAATAGAATCACTAAGGGTTAGTCCAGAGAGCACAAGATGACATTAATGTTAGGCTCAATGAAACATATTTTTGGAGATGTTTATAGCTTTCTTTTTTTTTTTAAAGTGGGGGAAATAGTGATGGAGGGATACAAAGATCAATGCTAATAGCCTTTTAGGACTATGGAGTTAGGATGAATCAAGTGGAAAGATGAGATAAAAAAGAAAACCCTCTTAAGTCAACTATTTGGTGTTTTATGGATTATTAAAAGAGGTTAGAAGCCAATAGTTAAATTAACCCCTCAACTAACAAAGGAAAAACATGAAATCATGGCCCCACTAGAGGGATCGCTCCAAGGGGATGTTAATATCTTTATCTCTAGCAAGTACTTTTGCATAGGCTTGGGTGTCTAGGTGTGCAAGTATTTCCCCAAGATCACCTTAAAGCACTTGCTCAATTGTGAGCAAGTTGCTACTATAACTTAGCCTATGTTTAAACTTAGGAAAAACACATAATTATGATGTTGGCTAATTGAGTTGAAGAAACTAAGTAAATTTATTTCGTGATTATGTTTTAATTTCAATTGTTGATCTTAAAGGAGGCAAGATCTAATCTTGGCCATCAAACACTTTGGAGGTTTGGGTTAGGGATTTAGATTAATGTAAAGTTATAAAAGTAAGGTTAAGGAGAAGACACACCATACAACATAGCTAGCGTCTAAGAGAGAGATTTTCTCAAGTGAGGGGTGTAATACTCTAGTGTGTCGGGTCTAAGGAAGTATTAAAGTGTACTATTGGAGATCTAAAATAGTCAAGAATATTAGAAATAGAATGAGGGCATGATCTGCTAGATCAAATCCAAGGCATATTGTATCTGTAATTTCCTCAATTATGCAATTACCTTAGGATGGGATCCCAAGTTTAGATTTTATAAAGAACTGTAGATTAGACATACTATATTTGTGTCATTTTGAATGAGATTGATTATGTGTAATTTTTCTTCCACTAATAGTGTTGATAACTTAGTTATGCTTTCATTAAGTAGATTTGCAACCTGCTATGTTAACGAATTGTCGAGTGTTAAGTTGAAGGAAGAATCAACATGGTATCATAGTGAAAAATACTCTAAAAACTTATCTCTAAATCATGTAGGAAGTTGGATACATATAGGGATATTCCATGATATATTTGGCTACAATCATACAAGATAGAAACAAATTTTGTATTGGAAGGTCTAAGATTGTACAATGTACAAAGTGGATAAGTAGAGCTTATAAAATGCTTTTTTTTCACGACTAGGTGTGGTTAACATTGTTTGCCCACTGTTGTACAATTGGATCGGGTTGTTGGCCACTTTGTCTAGAAGTTGAGCCTTCATATATTATAATATATGAAGGCTCAACTTCTAGACAAAGTGGCCAACAACCCGATCCAATTGTACAACAGTGGGCAAACAATGTTAACCACACCTAGTCGTGAAAAAAAAAACATTTTCCTAGGGTAGGGGTTAGCCCAAGTCAACAACAATGGTCGAGAGATAGATAACATGCTGACAACAAATGTCAGGGGTTTCATAGAGGTCAGCATGACAAGAGACCCTTCACACAAAGAGGCCTATGGTCATATTCCAACCTTGTTGGTACATAATGAAGGAAGTTATCGAGTTGTGGATAGTGTTGTCCTCTAGCATCAAATGCATTGAGTCATCGACATAGTTAGCATAAGAAATGCAGGCGAGAAGGAGAGAAGGTGCGAGAGGCAACTGCCAACTAGGATAGAGACAGGCCAACAAGCCGTAGTCAAGTCTATAGACCATCCCTGAGACAAGGAGCAGCGAGAGCGATCGAGTCAACATCTAGACAAGGATGTCAGGCTAGAATTCTCACATAAAGAAGGCCACACATAGTTCAGAGCACCCAACAAGGCATGGGTCAAAAACTTTTGAGGAGTGAAGGTTCTGGTGTGCAAATGAGCAACTATTGAACCACAAAGTCTACCAGTAGAGGGAGCACACTAGTAGTAAGGTGTAGCATCGTGACTTTAACAGGTTGGAAAACCTAGCCAAAACAACCATCAAGAAGTTGCAAGTAGCAGTGGGAATCTCAAATAGCCAATAAACAAATATTCAAGAAGCAATAGCTATATATTTGGGAAGCAATATAAAGGTGTGGTTAGTTCATGCAATAAAGTAAAAGAAACAATAGTGTTAGTGTGATTGATGGAAGTCAACTCTTAGCAGGAAACCAGTGGGGAAACCATACCAATTAGCGTGTGATAGCCATAAACTTCTAATTATTTTTTTGATTTGGAAATATGGTAGAAATTGGTCTAAGGTTTGAAGACAAGTTGGAGGGTGCCTGTAATTTTAGTCCATGGAAGCAAAGAATAACGATGGTTCTCATGGAGAACAACCTACAGGAGTTTGCAGAAACTCGGGTTACACATCCTATATATGCTACAACATTGACAATCAAAAATTTGAAGGATGCGAAAGCCAAGTGTATCATCATGGATGCAACAAAGGATTATGTAATCCCTCAAACATTAGGAAAAAAGGGTACCCATGAGATGTGGAGTGCTCTGGTGAGTTTATATTAGATTGATAATCAGAGTTGAAAAACAATGTTGAGCGAAAGGTTGAGGTACACCATGATGATTGAATTAGACACATTGTCATCATATCTCATGAGCATTCAACAAGTTCAATATGAGCTCGGAGTTGTTGGGGTAGCCATGTTAGATGAGGAGCTTGTAAGGATAAACTTGAGCACAATACAAAACAATGGTATACCTTTTTCATAAGTGTTCTAGCATGAGAGAAACTAGTTGATTAGAGAAGATTACAGGATGACTTCACTCATAAGAAAATTTGGGAGAAATCATTATCTGATAGACAACATAAGAGTGGGTTGATGAAAATCTTTCTCTTGTTATTTAGGAAACAAGGAGCAAAGGAAAAGGTTTGAGCAACAAGAATGAGGATTCAACCTCACAACCAAAGAAGAAGGACTTAACTAAGGTCAATTGTTTTGCCTATCATGATACAAGACATTATGCTTCACAAGTTCTAGAGAGGAAGAAGGGTGCAAAGGGTACACAGTCAATTATAGTCGCGTCGACAAAAACTTGGGAATAGTTTGCCAAGAATTTTGAAGTTGAATTCACACTTGCTTCCTACCTTTCCTTAGGCACCTTACTAGTGCATGTGTGGACACTAAATAATGGAGCTACATGGCATATGATAAGGGCATGAGAGCTATTTGATAGCTTGACCAAGTGGGACTCAGAACTACATGCTAAGTTTGGTGTTGATTCCAAGCATGCAATGGAGGGGGTTGGAACAATGATATTCGAGATTGAGTTAGGAAGAAGGTTGGAGGTGAAGGACATGTTATGGGTGATGGAACTCAGGTGGAATTTGCTCTTAGAATCCATGATAGAGAAGAAATGGTCTTGCGTGGCTTCTAGGATGGAAGGGCACGATTAAACCCATGAGATCTAACCCTAATGAGGGCCACATCATTAGAGTTATAGAGAACAATCAATATAGGACAAAGGGCCAACTTGTTCGAGCAATGGCAAGAAGCAAAGAAATGACTGAGAACAAGGCATAGGTAGTTTCAAAGGTTGAGTAGCTCAAAGGGAGTTAGCCTTCAATTTTGCGTTGTGAGGAGTGGTCAACATATCCTTCGAAGTTTGTCAAGAAGGTCTCTTAATATGAGATGACCCTACAAGATATTTAGGAGCAAGAAGCTACTAGGAACAAGTCCAAGGGGAGTAGGATTTCAAGGATGTTTCTAGACTAGGTGGCAAGGAAGGCTTCTTGTTCAGAGGGAGAATCCATTACAGTGGATAAAACTATACTGTAACAACCCTGGTGAAAATTCCATTTAATAAAAGTTAATAAAGGCAAAATAAGACCACGATTAGGGGACATGTATTCCAAGATGAATGTTGGGTAGGACATCATGGTGTGGGTGTTCATTTCAGTTTATTATGGCTAAAGGAAATAGGAAAAGGAAATGGAAAAGACATTTAAATATATATATATATATATATAAAATAAATAAAAATAAAAATAAAAATTGGCACATTTATTTATGAAAAATAAAGGAAATTAGAAGAAAAGGAAGGTGAAAGGTCACATGTTGCATGTGAGGAGGAAGTTGAAGGAAAATAATGGAAAATGAAGAAAATAGAACCCTCACTGATAAAAAGGCTTCTTAGGATCAATTGGCAAGTTCTTGGCTCAAGTTTTTGCTCAGGTTTTGCTTTGGAGCAAGGAAAGGAAGGAAAGCAAGGATCAAGCGAGGAAGAACAAGATCAAGCAGCTTCAACATTAATACTTGCTGGTAACATATTGCATGTGTGATTTCCTAGTTGGTTTTGACATGCATGGCTTTGCATGTTGGTGTACGGTTTTCTTGTTGTCGGTGGCATGGTTTTGTCGGGTATGACAATGGTTTTCAGCCTAGCCTTGCCTTTTTCTGAATGCCATGGTATGTTGGGATGTTTATCTCAATTTTGAGTTTTGGTTTCTTAAATGGATTTCAAAATCTAGGGCCAAGGTGGTCTCAAGGTTAATTCCCAAAGGCTTAGGAATCCCTTGACCAGTTTTGGCGAGATACACAGTAAATCCTGAGGGAGAAGTCTCAGTTTAGAGACTAGTGATCTGGGTTTGGATTGCAATAAATCCTGAGAGATTGGTCTCAATTTGGGTCCTAGTCATCCAAGATTTGATTGCACTAAAGCCTGAGAGATAAGGAGATGAAAATTTCCTCATGGATAGTAATGGATTGTGGATGGTATCCCAAGTTCGATTTGGTTTTGTAATCGAGGCACCAGTTTTGGTGTGATCATAGTTTGGTGAGGGTGGAGGTGGTTTAACCTCTAGATTCCCTTGGTTTTATTTGTATTGGTTTATCCATGAGATCCCACATTTATGCTTGGAATATGGCACAGGGGTGACTGGCTGAAAGAAAGATTTGGTTCAACCATGTCTATGGTCGGGTGGTACATGGAAGTCCCGAACCTGGTCAGATTTTCCTACGATTAATGAAAGATAATTTCTCTTGCTTTTGCACTTGTTTATATGTGGATTTAAGGGTTATTATATCTTTGTTATTTACATGGTTTTATGTTGGTTATAATCATGGTTAATTGATTCATTCATGTCATGGTCATTTCATGTATTTACTTGTAATTTTTAAAATGATGGATGAAAGACCTAATTGATGTCATAATAGTTCAAGGGAGAAGGTGGTGATCAATTCTTGTCATGTTTTATCAGATTTTTCAAGAATTCATGCCCTGTCTTGTATCCTAGACCTGTAGATTGCATTGACGCCAAGTGTTTGACAGAATGTCAGCCCCAGTTGGGGATCGTCAGACCTAGTCTTGAGGTTGATTTTTGGTTTATTAGTCTTGTCATCATGTCTTTGATGCATTCTGACAGTTATAACAAGTTCTTGGTAGTGGCTAGAATTTTGGGATAGAAAAGTGCCATGAATTTTGCGGACACTGGCACAGGTCTGTTGGGAAAAGTCCATGGATGCTAGCTTGCAGGCCTGTGAGAGCATCCAAAGGTCCCTGGATGTTGGCATGCCCATAGCATGAGAGCATCCAAAGGTCAAGAGGTATAAAATATCAGTGGGACCTAGGGGCAGGATGTCTAAGTAGTTGAGGTGCCTCCTAGGATGTTATTGTTGATGTGGAAGGTATGATTGATGCATTCCATCGATTCCATTTCCTTATGGTGACCAATAAGGTTGAATCCCTTCTTAGTGGCCTCTCTCATCGCATATTTACCTCGGTTGGTCGGTTACTTGGGTAAATGTGGGAGGATGGTGGTTACAGATTGGTATCAGAGCATGGTTTTGCTCTCTTTGGGTGAATGTGTTTATCATGCATACATGTCAGTTGCATATGTGTTTCATATGTGTGTGGATTATGTGCTTGTTGTGTATGCACAGTAGTGGTCATTATGGTAGTTGTGTTGCCATGTGGAAGTTGGTGTTGTTGTTGGATGTGATTGTCATGGGTGCTTGTCAGTTATGCATTTGTTATGAATGTTAGTGTCTATATGTTGTTAGGCATGCATTGTCATGGTGAAGGTTGGCATGCATGAGGTCATTGTATGAAATTAGGTCATCATGATCCTATTGATATGTTACGATGTTGACGTGGTTATTGAGATAGAGCACGCGATGCATATCATCAAAGTGAAGTTGCAACATTGGACCTTGAAGCAAGAACATGTTGTCATACATGTTTGTATGTTGGGCACGAAGGTATGTAGGTTAAGGATTGTTATATGCATATGGTTATTTGTATTCCTTTCATTCTCTTGATCTCATGATTACATACATGATAGATGCTAGTTGATTAGTGTAGTTATACGCATATGTGTCAAATAGTCATGAATGATAGTATCCTGTGGTTGCATGCATTGTTATTATTGTTTTAGGTTAGATAACTCGATGATTATATTATATATTATATGTTATATGTTGTTGTTGAGTATGTTATAGGTTAACTTGTTGTTGTTATATGATAGTTAGCTTGACGATTAGGTTATATGTTTTTGATGAGAATGATATATGACTTGTTGTTGTTAGATGCTAGTAACTTGATGATTAGGGTTATTACATTAAGATCTTGATGTTATATGTATCATAGTAATTTGGATGGGTCTATGCAATTGGTTAGGGTTATGACATTCATGTATGAGTTAATATGTTGTGATATTATGTCATACTAATCCAGATTGATCGTACATATATGATTGTTATGCATGAACGACAAATGTTTATGAACTTATGATGTGAACATGTTAGTTAGTTATTGTTATGGATATCATGATCTTATTTGTGTTTGAGTTAATATGTTGTAAAGTTATATGGTGCCAATATGGATTGATTGTGCAGACAAGATTACCTTTGTTGAGATACATTAAGGTATGAACTTTCTTATGTCATCTACCTTGTGCTTGACTATTTGATTATGATGTCTATTTGGTGTTTGAGTGTTTGGTGTCTATTATGTCATATAGTTGATTTATTTAACATGGTATGTTTGCAAGTTGGTCGAATGGTTGATGAATTGCATAATATGAGTATGTGTTCCAATGATATTGTTTCATAATATATTGAGTTGAGACATGTGATATGTACTTTAGTGTACTAGGTGATAGTTGTATCATTAGGTCTAATGACTATGAGTTGACCATGATTGTTAGTTTTGGTAACGGTTGATTTCAAAATGATAGATATGATTGTCTTGATATTTGGAATGTGTGGTTGACATGTGTGAAGAGTTGCAGGAAACATGCTTGGTATTAGCATGACAAGGTAATAGTTGATATGTTTATATAAATAAAGGTTGGGTGATGTGACAACACATAGTAAGCCTCAATTCCAATGAAGTAAAAAGGTAGAATAAAGGAATTGGGCAAGAATTCCTTTGGCTTGTTTGGAAACCCTAATTCCAAACGAATGGGTGTTATGCATACAATAAGTCTTCTTAACCTTGATTTTGTCTGACATTATGTGGATATGTGCTATAGTCATGAACATGTATTTGATAGGTATATCAGCTAGTTTCCAGTTAAGGATGGATTTGTCAGGGGAATTGGAGCCCCTTGAGAGATGGCATGGACGTGTTTAGTTACAAGGAAATGTGTTTGGCACAAAAAGGTGAGGTAACTAGTATGTTGTTCTGTTTATTTATGCACTGACAATTATGTGTTCATGGAAATATGATGCAGGGGATTGCATGGCAAAGAGACTGCCATGAAATCTTGAAGAAGGCTCAGGTTGAGTTTTCCTTTGGAAGCACTGGGAACCATGGGGATTGAGTCATGGTGTTTGTTGTTAATCTTGTGCTTTTGGTATTTTGTGATTTGCTTGCGCTTTTTTTGTAGTTTTGTTATGTTTAGTGCATGATCATGCCACTTTGTTTGTGGTGTCATAATGCTATTGGTTTTCATGATTTTCTTCTTGTTTGTTTCTTGTCTTGCCTTATGTTTTGATTCTTGGGAATTGGTTGGGAAAGGGGAAAGTTAGTGGAGCTCGGAGAGAGCTGAATGAAATCCAGAAGGCAATGTAAGAGTCAGATGAAGTTGATGCATGGATAAAGGAAGTTAAAGGAAAGAGTTTGACAGTTAGTTGGACTGGTTAGGTCCATTGGTGTAAATAGATGATGGTAGGACAATCATGGGAAAGGTAATGAAGAAAAGTAAGATGAATGGATTTGAGGCGTCATATGCCTTGGCTAAGTTCGGAACTGTTGTTCTCAATGTTTTGGATGTGTGGTACTACTATTGTGCATACATTGTATATGTTGTACATGTTGCATCTGTGATGTTGTGCACATGTGTTGTTGTCTATATATAGTGTGTGTACATGTTGTTATGTAATGTTATGTATAGGGTGGTAGTGTTGTGTGAATATTGCATATGCAGTGTTGGGTATAGATGGTGTTATGTACATGTTGGATATGCGGTGTTGTGTACATATTGTACTGGTTGCATGATGGATTTGTGGTTTTGTGTACATATGGTGTTGTGTGCATGTTGGATATGCAGTGTTGTGTACATAGGGTGCTATGTACATGTTGTATATGCAGTACTATGTACATATGGTGTTGTGTGCATGTTGTACATACGGAGCTATGTACATATGGTGTTGTGTGCATGATTGTAAAAGAGGTGATGTGAGCATGTGGTGTTGTGTACATGTTGTACATGTGGTGTTGTGTACATGCTGTACATGTGGTGATGTGTGCATGTTTTGCATGTGATGTTGTGTACACGAGGTATCGTGTACATGCCATGCATCTAATACTGTGTACATGTGGTATTGTGTAAACATTGTACATGTGGTGGAGTGTACATGTGGCGTTGTGTATTCGTTGTTCAAGCGGTGTTGTGTACATGTGATGTTGTGCACACGATGTGCAGGTGGTGTGGTGTAGAGGTAGTATTGTGTACATGTTCTACATATGGTACTCGTGTACATGTGGTATTATGTGCATGTCATACATGTTGTGTTGAGGGCATGCGGCACTATGTATGCGCATTGTGTAGTCATGATATTGTGACATGTGTATTCGTTATGTGGTACTTTGTGTATGTATATGTATGGTGTGGTGGTGTATGCCAGCTATAGGTGCATTTATTATGTTGTGTTATACATTGGGTGTAGGTGCATTTATTATGTTGTGTTATACATTGGGTGTAGGTGTATGTATTGTGTTGTGGTGTACACCGGATGTAGGTGTATGTATTGTGTTGTGGTGTACACCAGATGTAGGTGTATGTATTGTGTTGTGTTGTACATTGGGTGTAGGTGTATGTCTCGTATGTCAGGTGCAGATGCATCTATTGCATGGTGTTGTATGTTGTGTTTGGTTGTATGTGTATGTGCACATGGTTGAGGAGAAGGCACTAGGTGTTTCACGGGTGTGGAAACCGATCTGATGTGCGTACGGAATAAAGACAAAGATAGAAGCTAAGGATTGATTAAAGGATAAGTATCTGTATTTTATTTTAGTTTTATTTTCATGTGCTTTATGATTCTGGTGTATGATGAATACATGTGATATATGATTATGGTTTATGATGGTTACATGTGATTTATGATTTTGATCTATGATGGTCGTGTTTTGAGATAACCTGATGTGATATATTTATACGTGATTATTTGGTCAAAGATGTTAGTTTGGCTTGTGTAACAGGAAGTAAACATGATTGCAAGTGTACCATATTGACAACCTACAAATCAAGTATGATGTGAATTTATTTCAATTTATTTTAAATCTAATTGTTGGAAATACTAAGAGGGGATTTGAATCAATATTTCTTAGCAATTGGTACTTTATTAATCTTTTAAGAGCATTAGTTAATCTTCAGTTATTATTATTATTGTTCAGTAAGAGTAGTAAACAACAATGCAAAAATAGAGATAATAGGCACAAGATTTTTAGGTCGAAAACCCCCTCCATGTCAAAAATCATCGAACGTTTTTCTAATAAGTTCTTTAATATTCATCCCCAATTGAAAAGAAAGCTACTACCTCCTAGAACTCTAGAAAAGCTTTCTTCTCCGGTTCCCACTGGAAGGACGCCCAATGCCTTGGTTTTATTGTAGAAATTCCCACTGTAGACCAATAGATTATGCAATATACTAAAGCAAAATACAAGATCTATTTCTACAACAAACTTTGCGGAAGCTTAATCGAATATGAGCAAGATCAATGAGAACACATAAAACTAAGAATGAGAAATCAATCACACATGAAACACAAAAGAATAACCCAAGGAAAGCCTCAGCCTAAAACCCCAATCTTTGTATTATCAAACAAGTGGAAATATTTTCAAGTTACAAAAAGAATCAGCTCTCAAGCTATCCTTCTCTCTCTGCAATCAAACAATACTGCTCATAGACAGTGAAAGGCTCTCACAACCTTCTTCTCTGCCCTCCAAGCCTCCTATTTCCTTACACAGTTTTTCCTGGGGTCCAGTGCTTCCACTTGTGTGAATTCCCACCTCACACTGCTCACTTGGCTCAGAAATAACTGCACAAACCTGAAGGAGATAATTCCTTCCACGTGGATGAATTTCTATATAGGAAAAATCCTCCAACTGATGGTACACTATCCCTTCCTCTGATCTCAACTGGGTCTCTGTCTGAATTGACATGCATGAGTTATTTATGAGAGAATATTCAGTTATCTGAAGTGCAACAGTTACATGCATGCATGCATTAACTAACTGAACTCACAATTAATTCAACAAACTATTTGAACTAATCTAACTGGACTTGACTCGGTTAACTGAGCCAACTAATTACAACTCAAATTACAACTCATCCTTATCTCTTTAACTGATGGATAAATTCCTCAATTAATGGGATAACTGTTGCATGTCCCCACATAGACTTCATGTTTGATTTTCTACAACTAATTAACTCAAGATGAATTAATTAATTATCTTACAAACAGATGCTAAGATCAAATTCGAATTTTACTTCTCAATTTTAGTTCAGGGACTAACTAAAATTGGAATCCATCCCAAAATGTTATTTATAGCAATGTTATTTTTAGCACTTCCATTTTTCATTCCTTGTTGCTATGTCCCACACTGGTACCCAAACTACTATTTATAGCAATGTTATTTTTAGCATTTCTTGTTGCCATTTTCAACACTTCCTCTCAACAAGAAAGACATTCAACTCGAACTCGATCCTGAACCTTTGGCATGTTCTGCATGCAACACTTCTCTCAAGTGTTGTTGCTCCAACAACTCCATAAACACAAAAAATATCCAACCTAAATCAGAATGATGCCTTTGTCATCAAAGTCTCTGTCTGTTATTGCCTCTGTCGACTGAAAACTCTGCACCTTTGTGCTCTTCAATATCTGACTGCTTTAGCCTCTGTCACTTTGATCTCTAACTACATCAATCACACTAATTCCTCCTGTTGCATCTGTGTTGTTGTTGGTCCTATCTCCCAACACTGCATCCACACTGCATCTCCTCTCATCATGTTTCATTGTGTTTCCCACTGTTGCACTGCAACTCAGTTACTGAGAAGTAAGTAACTGATCTCCCAACTGACCTCCCTGTTGGGCTAGAAACATCCTCTGATGTTGAAGCTTCCTCTGTTGCTCCATTTGCATTTATCTCTACCCACTTATCCAGTCCTGCTACTCCTTATCAGGGTTCCCGTAGCAAGGTCTAATCAAAGAGGTTGGGTACCTAAAGGATCCTACCCCTATTTCAGCCTTCATGGAACTATCACTTCACATCACCCCACCTCTCACTTGGAGGTATGGCTGCATGTGATCCCTCTACCCACTTGGCTCGAAATTTCCCCCTACTGGAGGTCTCTGCATAAGTGGATGCCTCCACTTGGTCTCCTCTCCGTTTCTCTAGTTGTGGATGCTCCACAGCCTCCTGAAGTTGCTTCACCAATTGTGGCTCCTCCACAACTGTCTGATACTTCTTCTGGCACTGCATGTTGAGAGGTAATTTACTCTCCCTCTCAACCACCAAGTATCTAACCTTTGCCTTGCTCCTCAAGGCTTTGCATGCATCTTGTACCTCAAGTGCATACAAGTTCTTGGCTAGCACACAAAAATGTTTCATCTTTCCAGTATTTACGAAATTTTCTGGAAAAAAAGTTGATTTTAAATTAGCAATATATCCTCATCCAAACTCCGATTCAGCCGATTTTTTTTTGAATTTGGGTCTTTTTCCACAAGGAATCTAGATCTACTATTTGTTTCTGAAAATGTTACACAAAATTTTTCAAATTTGCTTTGAAAACTCGCGGCCCAATTTTTTTTTACTTGGAATTCTTTCTTCATGTATATTGTTCTCTGCTTTGATCACCTTTGCTCTGATACCATGTAGAAATTCCTACTGTAGATCAACAGATTATGCAATATACTAAAGAAAAATACAAGATCTACTTCTACAACAAACTTTGCGGAAGCTTAATCGAATATGAGCAAGATCAATGGAACACATGTAACTGAGAATGAGAAATCAATCACACATGAAACATAGAAGAATAACCCGGGGAAAGCCTCAGCCTAAAACCCCAATTTTTGTATTATCATACAAGTGGAAATATTTTCAAGTTACAAAAAGAATCAACTCTCAAGCTTCCTTCTCTCTCTGCAATCAAACAATACTGCTCATAGATAGTCAAAGGCTCTCACAATCTTCTCCTCTGCCCTCCAAGCCTCCTATTTCCTTGCACAGTTTTTCCTAGGGTCCAGTGCTTCCACTTGTGTGAATTCCCACCTCACACTGCTCACTCAGCTCAAAAATAACTGCACAAACCTAAAGGAGATAATTCCTTTTACATGGATGACTTTTCTATATAGGAAAAATCCTCCAACTGATAGTACATTGTCCCTTCCTCTGATCTCAACTGGGTCTCTGTGTGAACTGACATGCATGAGTTATTTATGAGAGAATATTCAGTTATTTGAAGTGCAGCAGTTACATGCATGCATGCATTAACTAACTTAACTCACAATTAATTCAACAAACTATTTGAACTAATCTAACTGGACTTGACTCAGTTAACTAAGCCAACTAATTACAATTCAAATTACAACTCACCCTTATCTCTTTAACTGATGGATAAATTCCTCAATTAATGGGATAACTGTTGCATGTCCCCACATAGACTTCATGTTTGATTTTCTACAACTAATTAACTCAAGATGAATTAATTAATTATTTTACAACTAACTGCTAAGATCAAATTCGAATTTTACTTCTCAATTTTAGTTCAGGGACTAACTAAAATTGGAATCCATCTCGAAATGATATTTATAGCAATGCTATTTTTAGCACTTCCATTTTTCATTCCTTGTTGTTATGTCCAACAATGGTACCCTAACTTCTATTCATAGCAATGCTATTTTTATCATTTCTTATTACCATTTTCAACATTTATTATTAATCAGCTAAATGGATGCCCCAAAACCCAAGTGAGCCACAACTCACCCTAGCACCACCCTAACACCCTGAAGTGTTCACAGGCCCCAACCTGTAGGTGACTTCATTCACCTTCCTAGCACCACCCTACCACCGTTAAGACAAGAATTAAATACAAAAGTGTGGACTCCTATACCAAGGACAATGATCCACGTTACAAAGATAATACAGTGAATTTCATTGACTGAAATAACATTAGGACCTAAACTACCCTTGACTCAACAAACCTAGAACCCTTGTCCCAACAATAATACAAACCCTTATCCCAAAACAAATTTGCCTTCTTCAACTCTAGGCAATGACACAACTTTTTACAATTACAATGTTTGATTTCAATTTACAAAAGGGCCTCTAGGACAAATTTTATGACATGTATTCAAAAATGTTGTCCCAAATGTTCTTGCTGATGAACCTTGTTGTTGCTTAGTTTGTATTGTCGTCACTACTTCTTCCTTCTACTATTCTAAGGCCTTTGTTGACGTTGCTTCTGCTCTTACTGTTGTAGGAGAAATTATTATTAATAAAACACATTATGTTGCACTTCTTTAAATATCATCATGCCACTTTCAAATGTTCAAGTAGTGAAATATTAGACCATGTTGTTCTGCCCTTACTGCTTCTATATCTTGATCCTTTTGCTATATCCCTTGAATGTTGTTCCTCGGACTATTGTTCTTAAGGGTTTGTTGTAACTCTTGAGTCAATTTACCTTCAAGGATTAGTGCCAAGACAAATCCCAATACCTAAAAGAAAATAAAAACATATGACCCCTTAATCAGAAATCTTACCTTTGCCTACAAAAGTAAATGTCAAGTGGATCCTATGATAGAATAATAGAGTAGTAATTATATTATAGTAGGACCAACGCAAGACATAAGACTTGTGACACTTTTTCTTGTTAGTTCTAAACTTCTTGAAAATCAATATAAATAAGATTGAAAATATGTCCTATAAGGGAATCAAAAGAAAATACATAAGAATTCAATCAATACACTAACCAAGATTTTAACAATGATAAAATCTAACAAAACAATGATACCTCAAAATTACACTAATCTCGACCCTAAAAGCATTTCCAAAAATAAGACTTACCTTAACGTTGCTTGATGATAAGATTGATGTGATTACCTTGGAGTTGTAACTACCGAGTGTCTTTCTAGTTGTAGTGATGTTATCGTTCTAATACCTTAGAAATCCTTTCACATGGTATTCTTGTTGGACAACAGTAAGCAAACAAATGTACCTTTACTTCAGAGATTCTTTGAAATAAATTGCTCCACGATAGTATCAGATGATCAATCCTTAATTTTGAAACAACTAGATGAAATAGTTAAAGGTAGATTTTGGCTTCTAGATAGATCAATATGTATCATGTTAAAAAGTATTGGCTTCCATATGATAGGACTATGTGTGAAGCTTAGACTTTTAGTATGACAGATTGACTTCTACAACAGACGCATATCACTTGCAACCTTCAATGAGTGTTACATAAATGATGGTTTGCATCCTCAAGGAAACCAAACAAAGGCTTAAAAATTAATCTGCAACATTGATGAATTTCATGACATCTTCATATTTGAAGACATAACTGAATAACTTTATCTGGAGATAAGCACGTATCCTTACAATTAACGATACTTAAGAATCCTAAACCTTGATGCCCAAACGAACCACTATGACCAAAACAAACCCTTACCTTTTGTTGATGCCTCGAAAATCGTTGCAACAACATTGGGGGATAACCAACCGGTCCGGACCTTAAAGCAGCTCCTTTTCCGTTTGGTGTGGTGGCTCCGACTAGTTTAACTAGGTCCAATTACCTTTTCCCTATTGCTATTGGTTTATAATGTATCTTTAACTACCAATAGACAGGGATATCAGATCACTTCTTCTTGCTGGTCAGGCAAGAGAATGACCCTTAAGCTGATTTGGGTTCAGCCAAGCCACAACTAAAATTTTGCCTCTTTGAGGATAGAACTTAAAAGAATGTGGAACTTACTCTAAATGCAAGCTTATTCTGTGATGCAAGCAAAAGAAACTAATCTAAATCCTATCTTAATTAGGTAGATATAGATCTAACCCAACTAAGAGCAAGATAATTAAAGTATTGGGATTTAAATATGTCTTGTTTATAATGAATATCCAGTTAATGAAGTAGTTCAATTAACTGATATTATGGATATCAAAACACATCCTATTAAGACCTTTTAACTGAAATAATAAACCAACAACACTTAGGAAGTAGTTCACATAAATGATATTGATTATCAAATCAGTAAATCCAATAATTAAACAATAATATGTGGAAATAGTTCACAACATATGACCATTCAATAAATCAGTTTTAATAAGACATATTTCTAGGTAAATAGTTACTCAGAAGTCAGGATTTATTCCATAAGAACAGAGATACATAATAACAACATTGAGACAAATTACCCATATTGACAATAGTGCACAAACATGAATAAAATGAGACATTCTTGTTACCATAAAAATGAAATTGATATTTGAAATAGTAGTATTAAAAATACCAATTTATTGCATCCATTTCTCTGATCTTGGTCTCCAACAGTCCTTTACATTGGTTGAACTTCTGCCTTCAAAACTAGAGCCACAATAGTGCAAACTCTGCCCCTCATACATAATTCAAGATACAAAGGAAAAAATCCTCAATAATCCCCAGATCTGAGATTTTCTCTTCTCCCTCCTAAAACTCTAAATTCCTATTACAGTAGTGCTTTTAGAAGTCTAAAATTGCAGAGGAGAGCAGCCCCTATTCCATTCTGCAATCTGTTATTTATAATATTTGTGAAGGAATTTTGGAGAGGAGAGTTTGTTGAAGAGAAATCTGCTAAATCCAATTTTACTTGCTCAAAATTCTGATCTTCAATTGTTGGAGCATTCTCATTGACTGAGATCTTTTTCTCCATATTTCTTCCACTGTTTTCCTGCAAAAAGAAATCAAAATAAATTAAAATGCAACAATAAAATCAACATGGCATTGCTGGCATTTAAATCAAATCCAATCAAATTCTATTTAAATAAATAATTGAAAATAAAATATAAAGTTTCTCTTGATGCCTGGGATGGTTTAATTGGCCAGAGATATGATTAACCAATGGATCTACAATTAGAAGAGGTTTTGGACAAATGAAAATGAAGAAAATAACTCAGAAAATTGATTTTGTTTTCAAAATTCGGAGCTTGATCTTCTGCCTGATTTTTTACCCAATAAATGATTAAATCTGTTAGTGAAACCTCCTCAAAAATGTTCTCCTTGATTTTCTCTTTCCAATAAGCCGTCCTGGGCCTCATTTGGCCAAGTAAAACTTATTCTATGAACTTCCAAAGTTGATGAGTCAAATCTAGCGTGAATCTGAAAATTTTGTTGTTGGGCTAAAAAAAAACAAAATTCTCATTAAAAATTAAATCCTAAATTAGAATTCTAATTAATTCTAAATTAATTGTTAATTATAAATTAAACTATTTATTAATAAACTATTTATTAATTTAACTAACTGATATTTAATTAACTATTTATAAACAAATTTAATCTAATTAAAAAAACTAATTAATATTAATCTAAATGATATTTAAATTTAAATTAAATTAATTAAACATTACATATATTAATTAATTTAATTAATATAATATATCACATATAAAATATTAATATAAACTAATATTAAAAAATATATCTACACTTACTCCCATTACCCTTATTCGCTCCATTAGTTTTAACTCATTTCAAATGAGTTTTTGAAAATAAAACATCACATAAGCTTTTACACTTGGTTAATGCCCTCTTGCATTGGCAAATCGGATCGGATCGGGAGGAAGAGGGATATCAGAGTTTTATTATAATGCAAAACAAAATCCCCGATGCGATGTCTTTTGACGTAAGTTTTTCGGCGATCGGAGGTATGGAGAAGTATCGGCAATCGGAGGAATGTGGTGTCGGCCATCGGCATCGGGGGTATGGCAGGTATCGGGGTTTGTTAATATGTGTCAAGTCAAAACTCCCAATGCGATACAAACTCCCAATGCGATTAATTTTATTTTATATATATAATTTTATATATTAAATTTAATTAAATTAATTATATTTTATATAATAATTAATTAATTATTTTGAGATTTAATATATAAAATCAATGTTTTGTTTTGATTTTACTTTAATGAAATTTAGTTATGAAATTAACTAAACTACAGCCACTTAGAATGTTTGGATTTTTGAGATTAAGATTTGATTTGGAAATTGGAGTGAATTTCTTAAAATCCTGATAATTAATGGTTTGGCTGCATAATTAAAAATAAAAAAATGTTAGTAAAAACTCACTACAAGTTAATATTTAAACTGAATGCATTATTGGACTAATTAATTTACAAAATGCGATATTGTACATTTTATGCATTTTTAACCTAGGCTACATAAATAATCAGACTTTCAAAGGAGTGTCATTTTCAAACCAGTTGCCCAAATGAGGCGAAACAAGCGTCAATGTGAAGCTTATAAAAAATCAATTCTAACAAAGCAATCAAAACAAAAATCCAAAGAAAACTAAAAATTAACAAAAGCGTAGAGCAATCAACTAAAATAAAAATCTAAAAAGGTATTTGGCCAAATCTTAATAGAAAGGGTCCCCATTATTCGAAGTGGACGCATCAATAATGGGGGGGTTGTGTTTTTACCACAACAATGGTGACACACGGGAGAAGAACCAGTTATCTCTCTTTGTTATGAATGAGATTTTCCTAAAATTAAAGTAAAAATAATTAAAGAAGAGAAAATTTTGCGTGAAATGTTTGACTAGGTTCATTAGTCTGAATAAAAGCAAGAATTATCTAACTGTAATTTTTCTTAAAATTTTTCATAAATTAAAATATTTCAAAACTCTATATCAGTTCTTAATTAGTTGTAAAGATAAAGCAAGGGTCACTTTACAGCTTAGCTTTCAAAATATACTCATTTGTCACAGGTAGAGCCATTGCTGCCAGCAAACATCTATAGTCTCGACAGGGTTACCTTTTAATCATTAATGATTCAGAATCCCATCTCTTTAAGAATTATTGATCTAGAGATAAATCCATTTATAAATGTTTATTTTCTTTGAATTTTTTTATTTTTATTTTTCTTTCTAAAAAGCCATTGTCCTGGTTTGGTGGCCAGATAGTTGACAATGCCATTCACTGGTTATAATCGGACTGAACAAGCTGGCTCGTGATGAGACCCCTTGTCTTATAATTGTTTGCAATCATAAGCCATTACCCTGGTTTGTTTAGCAGTGTTGGTAATGTCAGCCTATTTTTCCCCTATGATCATGGTAAGCAGGCTCATGATGAGACCTCTTATCTTTTAAGTTTAAATATATTTTTGGATTATACTCTAGAAAAATAAGACTCTTTGGGACAGGGAGAATCATTGACTCCTTAAGAGTTAAGAATGACAATTTCAGAGTTAAAGGTGCTTTGCTGTAAAGTGTCTTTACTTGGTTATAAATAACTTTCCTTGACTGATAATAAAACTTTGAAAGACCTTAATAAAATTTTGAAATCTCAAAATGATTACAATTTGATGAAAAAGAAATTTTCAGATTTTATGATAGTACTTTGCCAACTTCTCTTGATTGGTAATCTCTTCCTTAAATATGTTTACCTTTATAATAAGAAAATCAAACTCTACTAAGAGATTTAAGAAAAAGCTAATAGATGATTATTAACAATTTTTCTCCATGTATCCTGACCATTGTTAGGTAACAAATAGGCCTTCCATATAAATAATGACAAAGTCACCAAAATCAAAACTGAAATCCAAAGAAAATAATTCTTATGCTAAAATGAGAAAAGAAATCAGTGAAAAAAAAATGGAAAGGAAAATCCAAGTTTCGCAAGATAAACTCAAACAAGAATGTTCATACCAATGTCTCCAACAAAATGAAGAAAAAGAAAATAAGCATGTAATCATTCCTTCTTATGTTGAGATTTAGAAAAACATACCTTGCAGAGTTGTGAATGCTTTAGGCTTTTAGATAACAGTGATTGTAAAATTTAGCCACAATGAATAATTTCTGTTTGATATGAATCTTCTTATTTCTAAGCATCATCTTAATCATTTTCTAAAAAGGAATGCTTAGATAAACAAACTAAAGGTTCAGAAATTCCCTGGTGTAGCTGTTTTGACGAAGATTATCGCTGCTTCTTGAAATAAAGCCAAGAGAAGAGTATAAGACCTTGAAAATCTGATTCGGCAGAAGATTGAAAGATTTTATGAAGAGCTGCAAAACAGAGTTTTATATTAGCATAATAAAAATGAAACTAGAGTGATGAAATGGAAATTAATGAAAGTGGGTACATGAATCTTACCATTGGATAATTTCTTTTGATCTTACCTAAAATGTATCAGTTTCTCGAAACTAGCTGACTTCTTATTTTAATTAACATTAAAAACATGAAGAAGTCAAACTAACCAAAATCCTATAACCCAAGATCATTATTTATTTTACTTACACTAAAGCAAGCAGTAAAATGTAAAAATGGAATGTTTAATGCTCAAAGGAGTTGAAATTAAAACAAATGCATCAGAAATGAGAATGAGAATTTGCAGTAATGATTGTTTCTCAAAATATTATTAGTTTCATATACAAAATCATGACCAAATCCAAGATGATAAAATTAAATATGAAAATAGAGAGGTCTTGAATTCCATTTTAAATTATGGACTTATATATTTGAAACTGAAATATATCAAAATGATTTAAATGTACTGCAAATTCGTCATTAATTGCTTTCTTACCATAATTATTGCCCAAGCTAGCTTTTAAAATCACACATCGTTGTATCGGATGATTCGCATCAAATGTCTCTTCACCATGCTTGAATTTTAATTTGCAAGACTTCACTTTTGTTGTTATGCCATATATCGATTAAATGTTAATGGCTCAAAGGCATGCATTGGAAGCTATCGCATCGGAGATTGCAATAGCAAATTGCCGATAAGAACATGTGCAATAAAATGAAGCGATCGCATCATTAAAGAAATATTATATCGGGGATCAGAGAATATTTACATTGTGCTTCCCATATCGCAAAACGCACATTGTAAATTCAGAGAAGTGACGTGAGCATAAAAAATGTGATGAAACGATTGCAATATCGGTGATACAATGAATGACGTGGCTATTCGGCGATCGCGATCGACAATCTTAAGCGCATGATGTAACAATTCTCAATACGCCGATATGCGATGAAGAATGGACCCGATAATTTTATGATGAAAATTTGATAACATATCGGATCCAAGACATCGGTCCTTTTAAAGTTATGCTCCGGACGCGATATTTTAATGAGTTGATTTGAATTTCATATCAGGTCCGGCATTATGTGGTCATCGCAATATCGGTAAAGTCGTTTATCAGAGATCGCCGATTCACGAAAATGGAAGTATACTTCAACTGCAAAGCTTCGATATGCGAAATGCGATATGGCATATGAGTAAGATAATACATCGAAGGTCTTTGATGAACAATTTGTTATCAAAAGAAATGTTAAGAACTACTTCCGATGAAATCTTATGATGCGAATGGTCTTATGATATTCCTTGAAATTTCAATTGGGTTTTCTAGGTGAATAAAAGCAAAGTTAAAAAATGCTTAAATTCTAATGCATCACAAATAAAATTTCTCTGAGCCTGTTGCAAATTTGAAATGGGTTTACTGCTTACTTTATGTTTTGAAAAGAAATAAAAACCTGCAAATAAAACAGAACACAAATAAAAAATAAACTAAAGAAAAGAGAAACTAATAAGAAATGAGAACGAACTTGCAAATGCGTACCTGGAAGGAAATTGTCTGCAAATTTTACCTTATGAATCTTCAAATTCTTCCTTTGATTTATCAAAATTTCGACTTTGTTCAAAATCATCTCATCATTTATTCTAAATCTAAGTGTGTAATCAGTCTAAATAAACTTTGTTTATTGATGTCCAGGAAATATAAAATTTACCAGAAATAAATATAAAAATAGGCTTCCCTTTTGAATTGAAACAACAATTTATTACCTCTGCTTATTCTGAATAACTAGAGAAGAATCCATATTGTTATAGCGATTGTTCAATAATGTATTTAGTAAATGAATATGATGCGTATTGCAGCATCAAATAATAAACTAAAGATTAGAATGGGATACAGCCACTAATTATAGAAAAATATCAAAACATATTTGAATGTGTGCACTTAGCAAAATGGACATCCTTAAGGTCAGCTTTAGCAAATTCCAAGGAAGATAATATGAACTTCATATGATTATCGTGAAAGGTTAGAATTAAGCTTATCATAGATAGTCAATACATTTCATGGGATAATGGGATCATGAAGCTTTTATATCCTCAAATCCTTACCATATAAATTTCAAAAGAAAATCTTAGAAGGAAATCCCGAAATGAAGAAAAGTGGCTTTGAGGCAATTGATGCCAAGTGCAACTTTAATTGAATTTAATCAAGACATTATTCAAAATAGGCAGAGTAGAGGTATTGTTGTAAAAATTTAAAAAGGAAAGCAAGAATTAAAACTTTCTGATAAGGAGAAAATGTTTCAGTGAACATGCATGAGAAAGCTAATTGCTTTGTTTTATTTATATTTACAGAATTGTTGAAAATAAATTAACTACATAAAACAAACTAACTAAATTAATTCTACTCCTATTTTAACCATATACATAAAAATGACTAGGTATAGTCATATTTCCAGTGTAGTCATTCTCTCATTTTAATCGTTGCATGCATGTACAGTTCAAATGTTAGTAATAAAAATACAAATCTAACTAAACTAAGGAAAATAAATCTGAAATAAGAATGAACAGTTATTGTTAGCAACTTAATTAAAACCTCTATATCTTGAAATTTTCTTTCCAATTGAATACCAATTGGATCATAGAAATCTGGATGGATTTCTATTAAAAATTGGGAAATGTTCAAAGGAAGAGATAACATGCCAGATTGTGAAGATGAGCTTTTAAATTCAAAGGCCTGGAAAAAATTGTTAGTGTTATGTACAAATGTTAAGTTATTAACAATCTTCTTTGAAGGAAGAATTTCCAAATATTTTTCAAATGAGTCAATGAAAGATGAATGGAAATCTTTCAAATGAAATGGAAAATTATAAATTGAATTGAATTGCTGGCCAGATTGCAAAAATACATTCTCTTGTTGATATTGCCTTTGAAAAAATAGAAGCTTTTGATGAAACATTAGCATTGATTGAAATTGAAATATTAATATCTTTTGATGCTCATGATTATAATATGAAACTTCAATTTCCCAATTGGGCAATGCATCAATTGAGTGTTTGATAGTAAGGTGTTCAATATGCCAGCGAAAAATGTGAAAATTTTGCAAAATAAAATCAAAAAATAAATCTAAGTTTAAATAAAATAACTGAGAAAGAAAAACTAAAATGAAATCACTATTTTTACAGCTAATGTTACAGCACAATTGGGATCGTTTTGAAATGATTTCATTTTCACAAGGATTGGCCAGAATTATGGAATTTGAATAATTTTGAATTCCAACTTGTGAATTAGAAAACGAATTATGATTATGAGTAGGAACGAGAGTTTGATCATGATATGAATCATAAATTGGAATGTTTTCTTGAATAGTGAAATCATGAAGATAATTTGCTGCTCTAAAATGAGGATTAGTTGGAATAATTCGTACAATGAAACGTTCCTCATTCATAGATGTTATTTGAATTTTATCATGAGGATTCTCTTGAGATGAATAGAAATCAACATCCTCAATATCAGAGTAATTATCATAAATGGCCTCACAAGATTCTCTAGAATTCCCTTTTATCTCATCCAATATATCCAAACAAGGAGGAACAAAAATCTCATGTTCATTAGTGGCAAAAGAATGATCAATTATTGTTTCTTTATCTTGATAAAAATTTAATAGTAATTCATTTAAATCATCCTCTTTAATTTCTGAAATATCATTGATACCAAGAGGGGAAAAATTACCATCATTAAAAATATTAGGATAAAGGGAAAAACGTGAACCTGAAACAATGCATTTAAAACTGTCTCTGTTTGAGAACTTTTGTGCATTATTCTCATTGTAAATTTCAGATTGCAGATCATTCCTTTGCATACTCATGCTTTCTTGAAGAAGGCTGCTTTGCTGCTGTGATTTTGGCATTTGCTCATCATGGAGAAATTCAGAAATTTGTACAGCAGTTTGCATTTTATTTACTTTGTTTGTTGCTTGTACTTGCTGATTTGCGATATGATTTTCCGAATTTACTTCAAAGTAGCTTTCAGATTTCAAGGCGGCTTTTTCTCCAAAATTGTTGTTGTTGTCTTCTTGCATTTGAATGGAAATATTTTCCAAGCTTTGTGAAACCACTTCATCACAATTTATTTGCATATCCAAATTGGAATTCTCATTTATGTTGGAAGGGGATGAAACAAAACTTGAACTAATTTCATATGGATTGGGAATGGGAGGAAGAGAACAAACATATTCAAACCAATCTAATGATTCTTCTTCCGTAGGCTTATCTTCGTCTTTAAATTTTAAACAATTCAAATGAAATCGAACATTAAAATCAGTAACAGACTCATTTTCAAACCTTCGTAAATATTCAACTTCTTCACATACCTGTTCATAATCATAGCCGTCAAATTTACAAATGAAAATTGTAAAAAATTGATCCCAGCTGTGGATTGAAGCAACTGGAAGAGTTCTACACCAGCTTCTGGCTTTTGCCGCAAATGTGAGAGTAAAAATTCTACATAAGATGCTTTCATCAATTCCTTGAAAATCATAATTTGAAACATTTTTAATAAATTGAAAGGCATGATTAAAAGCAGAAGAATTTCTCTTACCATTGAACTTTACCTGAAACAAGAGTCTTACCACTTCGGGTGGAGTATTGGAGGATGCACGTCCATGGATACAACTCCAAATTGGAAGTTTAAGAGGAGTCATCACAATAAATAAAATATTAAAATTGAAAAGACTCCAATAGACAAAAATCTCAGGCCCTCCTTCTAGGGCCAGAAATATTGATGCCTCGAAAATCGCTGCAACAACATTGGGGGATAACCAACCGGTCCGGACCTTAAAGTAGCTCTTTTTCCGTTTGGTGTGGTGGCTCCGACTGGTTTAACTAGGTCCAGTTACCTTTTCCCTATTGCTATTGGTTTATAATGTATCTTTAACTACCAATAGACAGGGATATCAGATCACTTCTTCTTGCTAATCGGGCAAGAGAATGACCCTTAAGCTGATTTGGGTTCAGCCAAGCCACAACTAAAATTTTGCCTCTTTGAGGAGAGGATTTAAAAGAATGTAGAACTTACTCTAAATGCAAGCTTATTCTATGATGCAAGCAAAAGAAACTAATCTAAATCCTATATTAATTGGGTAGATATAGATCTAACCCAACTAAGAGCAAGATAATTAAAGTATTGGAATTTAAATATGTCTTGTTTATAATGAATATCCAGTTAATGAATTAGTTCAATTAACTGATATTATGGATATCAAAACACATCCTATTGAGACCTTTTAACTGAAATAATAAACCAACAACACTTAGGAAGTAGTTCACATAAATGATATTGATTATCAAATCAGTAAATCCAATAATTAAACAATAATATGTGGAAATAGTTCACAACATATTACCATTCAATAAATCAGTTTTAATAAGGCAGATTTCTAGGTAAATAGTTACTCAGAAATCAGGATTTATTCCATAAGAACAGAGATACATAATAACAACATTGAGACAAATTACCCATATTAACAATAGTGCACAAACATGAATAAAATGAGACATTCCTGTTACCATAAATATGAAACTGATATTTGAAACAGTAGTATTAAAAATACCAATTTATTGCATCCATTTCTCTGATCTTGGTCTCCAACGGTCCTTTACATTGGTTGAACTTCTGCCTTCAAAACTAGAGCCACAATAGTGCAAACTCTGCCCCTCATACATAATTACAAAGGAAAAAATCTTCAATAATCCCCAGATCTGAGATTTTCTCTCCTCCCTCCTACAACTCTAAATTCCTATTACAGTAGTGCTTGTAGAAGTCTAAAATTGCAGAAGAGAGCAGCCCCTATTCCATTTTGCAATCTGTTATTTATAATATTTGTGAAGGAATTTTGGAGAGGAGAGTTTGTTGAAGAGAAATCTGCTAAATCCAATTTTACTTGCTCAAAATTTTGATCTTCAATTGCTGGAGCATTCTCATTGACTGAGATCTTTTTCTCCATATTTCTTTCACTGTTTTCCTGCAAAAAGAAATCAAAATAAATTAAAATGCAACAATAAAATCAACATGGCATTGTTGGCATTTAAATCAAATTCTATTTAAATAAATAATTGAAAATAAAATATAAAGTTTCTCTTGATGCCTGGGATGGTTTAATTGGCCAGAGATATGATTAACCAATGGATCTACAATTAGAAGAGGTTTTGGACAAATGAAAATGAAGAAAATAACTCAGAAAATTGATTTTGTTTTCAAAATTCGGAGCTTGATCTTCTGCCTGATTTTTTACCCAATAAATGATTAAATCTGTTAGTGAAACCTTTTGAAAAATGTTCTCCTTGATTTTCTCTTTCCAATGAGCCGTCCTGGGCCTCATTTGGCCAAGTAAAACTTATTTTATGAGCTTCCAAAGTTGATGAGTCAAATCTAGCGTGAATCTGAAAATTTTGTTGTTGGGCTAAAAAAAAACAAAATTCTCATTAAAAATTAAATTCTAATTAATTCTAATTAATTGTTAATTATAAATTAAACTAATTATTAATAAACTATTTATTAATCTAATTAACTGATATCTAATTAACTATTTATAAACAAATTTAATCTAATTAAAAAAACTAATTAATATTAATCTAAATGATATTTAAATTTAAATTAAATTAATTAAACATTACATATATTAATTAATTTAATTAATATAATATATCACATATAAAATATTAATATAAACTAATATTAAAAAATATATCTACACTTACTCCCATTACCCTTATTCGCTCCATTAGTTTTAACTCATTTCAAATGAGTTTTTGAAAATAAAACATCACATAAGCTTTTACACTTGGTTAATGCCCTCTTGCGTTGGCAAATCGAATCGGATCGGGAGAAAGAGGGATATCGGAGTTTTATTATAATGCAAAACAAAATCCCTGATGCGATGCCTTTTGACGTAAGGTTTTCGGCGATCGGAGGTATGGAGGAGTATCGGCAACCAGAGGAATGTGGTGTCGGCTATCGGCATCGGGGGTATGGCAGGTATCAGGGTTTGTTAATATGTGTCAAGTCAAAACTCCCGATGCGATACAAACTCCCAATGCGATTAATTTTATTTTATATATATTAATTTTATATATTAATTTTTAATTTATTAATTATATTTTATATATAATTAATTAAATTATTTTGAGATAATATATAAAATCAATGTTTTGTTTTGATTTTATTTTAATGAAATTTAGTTATGAAATTAACTAAACTACAGCCACTTAGAATGTTTGGATTTTTGAGATTAAGATTTGATTTGGAAATTGGAGTGAATTTCTTAAAATCCTGATAATTAATGGTTTGGCTGCATAACTAAAAATAAAAAATGTTAGTAAAAACTCACTACGAGTTAATATTTAAACTGAATGCATTATTGAACTAATTAATTTACAAAATGCGATATTGTACATTTTATGCATTTTTAACCCAGGCTACGTAAATAATCAGACTTTCAAAGGAGTGCCATTTTCAAACCAGTTGACCAAATGAGGCGAAACAAGCGTCAATGTGAAGCTTATAAAAAATCGATTCTAACAAAGCAATCAAAACAAGAATCCAAAGAAAACTAAAAATTAACAAAAGCGTAGGGCAATCAACTAAAATAAAAATCTAAAAAGGTATTTGGCCAAATTTTAATAGAAAGGGTCCCCATTATTCGAAGTGGACGCATCAATAATGGGGGGGTTGTGTTTTTACCACAACACCTTCTCTATTGATGCCTGCATTGATCTCCTTAGGGGTAGCCAGAAGATTTCAGAGCAGTGTATGCAAGATCTTACATTTTAGTTCATACGTGGAAGGTGTGTAAGGTTCAATTATATAGTCAATGGTTAGGCTAAAAAGGGGCTTTATGAATAGACGTTGAGAATATAGGATATTAAAAAAAAATCAAAGTGAAATATGACGCTAGCATTTTAATGGATGAATGAGGGTTTTGATATAGGAATTAACATACAAAAATATTATTTTATTTGTCTTGTGTGCTAAGGAAGGGAGGACGTGAGCCTTATGGGAAGAGATAGTATTTGTTAAGGTAGGAGGGATACTTTTTATGGGAGAGAATCAATTTAAAATGCTTCCTAAGATGATGCTTTCATAATTACCCTTAATTTAATTAATTACTAACGCTTATTAATATTTGTCTAGAAAAAATTTCAATTCCACTAAAATTTTGATGTCAATGATTGGCTTAGTGCATATGGTCCTACCTGAGTGTGAAGTCAATGATTGGTTTACTATCTTTGGATTTTCAAGTTATTCAAATTATACGTGGTGATATTATGGTGATAATACCTATCATATATTGACATCCATTGGTGAATAAGGTGTCATGTCTCTACCCGTGGGGTTTTAGCCCACAAAATTGGGTCTTCAACTTCAACCTCAATTTCCTCTCAAGCCAAGAAGAACCACAAGGCGTACCATATATCAACGAAAACATATCATCGAGGAGAATCTATCTAGAAGGATCCTGACACAAGATTCCATGAATTATCATGTCAAATTTTCCTTGGAAGATCGGGGTAGCTCCTGGTGTTGCTTGGGTTGACATCAATGGAAACCACCTTCAAAAATTGCCCCCGCATTGATGGAAACAAACATACTCCCCCCATGATCATAACTCCCCCTAACATCATGCTTTAAACCTTCTGAATGCTTCTCTCCCCCTTTGACATCAATGTCAACGAGTAACTCCCCCTGACAACTTGCCTCTCCTGCGGACCTGTAGCCTGCCTTAATTCCTTGTTTCAACTTGATTGGATAAAAGAATAGTTTAATGGGAACGTGGGAGAATTCCAAGCTTTTTGCGAAGATACTCAAATGACTCACGTGGTAAAGGTTTGGTAAATATGTCAACTATTTGTTCTTTCGTCCCAATGTATTCAACCTTGATGGTTTTCTCGACAACCTGTTCTCTAATAAAATGGTACTTGATCAAAATGTGTTTCATTTTTTAATGCATCACAGGATTCTTGGAGATACTAATGGTGCTCATGTTATCGCAGAAGATTGGAATGGGTTCATCAAACTTCACTTGAAGATCGTGCAAGGTTTGTTTCATCTAGAGGACTTTGGTACAACAGGTTGTTGCTGTTATGTATTTTGCTTCCGCTATGGATAATGAGATTGAAGATTGTTTCTTTCTCAACCACTAAACAAGACAACCAACTAGATAGAAGGTTGCTCCACTAGTGCTCTTACGATCATCAACACTTCCTGCCCAATATGCATCAGTATAAGCTTTGATGGTTAGCTCATTTCATTTAGGATATCATAGTCCATATTCTGTTGTCCCCTTGAGATATCGAAAAATCCTTTTTATCGCAATAACATGAGATTCCTTGGTGCTGCTGGTGGGCTCCAGTATTGCAGCAATAATGCTGCAACTCCTAGGGCTTCCTTCTTTACTTTTATCAACCTAGTAGTTCGTAACAAACTTGGAAGCGACGGTGTTGTATGCACAAGTACTAGCTCTTACTACAAGCTGTCACTTGATCAGCTGACGCGAGTTTGCTAGGAGCTTAAGCCAACTTCTATGAGTTCTCAGAAGAAACTTTTGACTGTGATGAAAGGAAACTAACTCTACAGGGGCTATTCTACTTGCATAAAGAGAAGGAAAACCGAAATGAAACGCAAACCCTAGCAAACCCTAGTTTACCCACTAACCCTACTTTTGCAAGAAAAGAGATGGAAACTAATGAAATGGGGGCCATTGACTGCTGAGAAGGCAAATTGCATTTATTCAAGCTACTTCTGAAGAGAAATGAGAAGAAATCATCTTTTTGTACTTTTGAGTGTTTTTATGTGAAATTATTATGCTTGTGATTTCTTTGGTTGTGACTGTGCAGAGGATTGGTGGCAAAGGAAGATGGAGTTTGTTGTTGCAGAGGTGGAGGAAGGTGTGGAGAGGTCCTAAGAAGCCCCTAGTACCCTTCTGAAGGCTTTCATTGCGATCAGACTTCGAAAAATCACTCACAGGAAATTCTACAGGAGGCTGCAGGGGATCTACGAGAGGTTCTACAGGAGGATCGACAAGAGGAGGCCGAAAGTTGTTTTTGGAGTTTTGAAGGTGGAAAAATGATGGGAAAATGGAAATGAAGGCTAGATGAAGGTGTTGAGGTGTCTAGAACTTTTCAATGAAGATCAGGGACGAATGTGATGGTTGGATTTGTTCAAATGGCAAGTAGCTTTATGGAAAAAAACACAGAAATTCGGGCAGATTGGCGAAATGTGGTGAATGAGCTGGGGAATCTATGAGAAGTGAGCTGGTGCAGGCTATTTTATGGAGGGATGATGAGCTGGGATGTCCTGCAAGAGATCTGCACATTTACTTATCAAAACTGGCCAAATAAAGAACTAAAAAACATAGTTTTGTCTAGCTAACCTAATTTCTGACCTACAACCAGAAAATGTTAAACAGTACCTTATGAACAGAAAATGATGCGAGAGAACTATGGTAAAAATACATGAAATGATCTAAGCAATTGAATCTGAACCAATATCAACTTTTCCAAATCAAAGTATCACACTAGCAGTTGCATGGAAGAGCAAAAACTGTGTTTTTGGTGGCAGCAATAGTGCCTTGACCTCAAATCATAGTCTGAGGAAGGGAGAAAGGAGATCAAGACCTGATTTTGGCCTTTTTGGATCTTATTTTGTCACTGCAATAACCTACTTGAGCAACTAAAACAAAAACAACTATAGTAACCATCAAAAGCAACCTAATCTACTGAAGTAAAATGAATCTATGCAACAGAAATTAAATCATGAATGGGAGCAAAAACATATAAGTACACAAAGGAGGTGTTGGTCAGCTTGGGTTGGGCCTTAACCTAAGAGCTTCAGCCCTCTGAAAGAGATTAGTGCTGGCTCAAAAACTGTTTCATCTTCATTATCAAAAATAGCAGTTACATCACATAAATTGTTCTCAAAAAGAGCTCGAAAATGAGCTGAGCACAATGCTACACAAAAGTGCGAAAATCTACTAATAATTGGCTAACCTACTGAGGCTCTAAGCCTTCTTATTTATACAAATGGGGACTTCCAATATTCCTCCTAAAATCAAGGAACTCAACTTCTTAGAATTGAAGATAAACAACAATCCTACTTGACTTGCCCGGCTGCCCCTTGGAATCATCAATGTGGCTCTTTGTGCTCCGAATTGCTGATGGAAGATTCGAGGAAAGGGGTCATTAATGAAGTAGACACCCTCCTACAAGTCCTCTTCCCTGTTTTCCTTGAGTTTGGCTGCCATTTTCTCATAAATTCCTTGTCTTTGTCCAAAATTGTCCAAAAAATCTGCATAAAACACTCATTAGACTACATGGAAAAGTGACTAACCCAATTCACTCTATTAGCATAAATATATTCAAAAACATGCAACAAACTAATGAGAATGGTGGATTAAATCGAAATAAGAGGCAGAATGAGCCCATAAAATTACCCATTTATGGGGCTCATCAGCTGCTTGGAATATTTCAACTTGCCCAACTCCCTGTATCAAATCTGGCCTAGAAGTTGTTACACATAGAAGACTACCAATCATATATCTATACATCCTCTTATGCATATCTTTGGACGAGTCATTTATGCTCAACTTGCATCCTGTCACTATTGGGGTGAGAACTGGCTTACAATCTTCCACTTGAAATCTCTTCAACATTTCATTGATATATTTGGTTTAACAGATAAATATTCCCTTGTCTTGCTGAGATATCTGAAGTCCCCAAAAGTATGTCAACTCACCAAGTAGTGACATCTCAATCTCACTCTGCATATTTTGTAACAAACTTTTTACTTAACCTATAATCATTACTCCCAAAGATTATATCATCTAAATATACTTCAATAATCGTCACACTATCATGTTCAATCCTTACATAAAGGTTGTTATCCGCCCTTCCCTTCTTAAATCCTTGTTGTTGCAAATACCTGTCAAGACAAGCATACCATGCTCTGGGTGCCTGTTTGATACCATACAATGCCTTCTTTAACTTGCAAACATAATCTTTCTTGTTAATGAGCAAAAATCCCTCAAGTTGTTCTATATATACTTCTTCTTCTAATTCTCGATTTAGAAATGTTGATTTCACACGCATTTGATAAACTTTGATCTTTCTTGAACATGCATAAGCCAAGAACATCCTGATAGCTTCCATTCTAGCAACAAGAGCAAATGTTTCTTCAAAATCAATTCCTTCAACCTATGCATATCCTTTGCAAACCAACCTTGCCTTGTTCCTGGTAACATGTCCGTCCTCATTTAACTTGTTCCTGGAAACCCATTTTGTCCCAATAACTTTTTTATCTTTTGATCGTGGGACCAATTCCCAAGTGTCATTCTTCTCAATTTGATCCAATTCTTCATTCATAGCAGTTACCCAATGTTCATCTTGACTGGCTTCTTCAAAATTGTTTGGTTCAAATGTAGCTAAGAAAGCTAGATGGGCTTGTTGTGGTACATAAAGTTGGTGATTTCTTCTAGTTCCTATTCCTTCATTGAGATCCCCAATGATTTGATTTTATGGATGATTCTTTTGATACCATTCTTTGGGGGCCTTTGGGGTTGCTTCTTGTTCAACCTATTTTTCATCTCTAATCTGTTCCTGGTTGGCAATTGTTTCCTTATTCAATTGTGCTTGCTCTGGGACTTCTTCTTTGACCTTTTCTGGTTCTAACTAATGTGTCTTTGGTTTGCTTGAAGAGGATCTTTCCTCATTAACCTTTGAGCCATAATCTTCATTAAATGTTACATTGATTCTTTCAACTATTTGTTTAAGTCTTTGATTGTAACATTTATAATCTTTTCTTTTGTGTGAATAACTAACAAAAATACCTTCGTCTACTCGAGAATCAAACTTTCATGTTTCCTAATCTTCTCTTTTAATGTAGCATTTGTTTCCAAATACCTTAAAATATTTGAAATTTGTTGGTCTTCCTTTCCAAAGTTCATATGGAGTCATATCACAATTGTTTCTAAGCATACATCTGTTCAAAATAAATACAGTTGTATCAACTGCTTGAACCCAAAATTTGTCATCTAGTTTTGAATCATTTAGCATTGTTCTGGCCATTTCTTGTACAATTTTATTCTTCCTTTCAACAACTCCATTTTGTTGTGGTGTTCTAGTTGTTGAGAATTGTCTTTACTCCATTTTATTCACAAAATGCTAAAATTCTTTGGAGATAAATTCGTCGCCATTATCAAATCTCAAATATTTAATCTTTAAATCAGTTTCATTTTCAACCATTTCCATGTAGGTCTTGAAACATTCAAATGCTTCTGACTTTTTCTTCAAGAAACAAACAATCGTCATCCTGGTATAATCATCTATCATTAGCATAAAATATAGTTCACCATTCAATCCTTTAGTCCTCAATGGTCCACATAGATCAATATGTATTAATTCCAATGGTTGTGATGTGAAGTGTTCTTTTGTCTTGAATTCAACTTTTGTCTGCTTACCATGTCGACAATGTTCACGTATAGTGTTGGTTGGTTTTGAATCAATGGCATTTCTCTCACAACTTCCTTTTTGCTAATCCTAACAAGGTTATCAAAGTTTATATGTCCCATTCGTTTATGCCATAGCCAACTCTCATCTTCTTTTGCCAAGAAACATCGTTTAACAACCTCATCTAAGGTGTATATGTCATTTGGAGCTCTACTTGTAGTAGCCACAAGTTTACCAGATTTTTCTTTTCTTATTTCACATTGCTTTGAGTCAAATAACATTGTGTGTCCTTGATCACACATTTGACCTACACTTAACAAATTGTGATTCATATTTTCAACAAGAAGCACATATTTTTCTATAACATCCTTGCTTCCAAGCTTGATAGTACCTATTCCCATGACATTTGAAGATCCATCATTTCCAAAGGATATTGTTCCATATTTTCCTTCCTTTGAAGATATAAATTTATTCCTATCTCTAGTCATATGTGTAGCACAACTACTATCAACAAACCTATTATGCGGATAAATCCCTTTTGCTGACAAGAGTGATCTCCCTAGGTCCTATAAGAAAACTAGAAATAAACATACAATTGAAATGATTCTTTCCCTAAGTTTATCTCATTTAAATTATGGATATAAAAGATGGTAAACGAGCCTCTTACCCGTTTGTGAAATGCTTGATGAAGATCCCTTGTTGTGTCTCGATACAACTCTTCAATGCTTGATAAAACCTGCAACTATAAACATAAGAAGGATCAAAAGCGTATGCGACATAATAGTTCAAACAAACTTAACCTAATGATCAAGGAGATTAGGAATTGAAATTGCTTTAATGGACATCTGAATAATTATAGACCATTCATCATTATGATAAGACAATTCAATAGGGGAAAGCATTCATTTGTATTAGTCAAAGATAAAGAAGAGAATTACAACCATTGCCTTGATGTAGTGAGGTTCCTCCCAAGTGCATCCAATCTCCTCCTCGGATGATAAGCTTTCCAATCTCAAACTAATAGCATAAGTTTATCTTCTTTGAGTTCTGACCTCCTCAGTCCCTCTGCACTCTAGTCATTTTATAGGCCAAGAGGAACAAGTTTTAGATCCAAAAGAAGAGGGTGAGATCCTCTAATTGAGGGATTAAGGTTCCTTGAGGAAAGGGATTAAGATCCATCATCTAAGGGTTATGGCTCGAATAGGCATCACCTGGGAGGTTTCAATTGGTATATATTTGACCAATTGTGTTTCTAGACTGCACTTTTTTATTTTTACTTTCTTTGATTCACCTGTGAAGTCCACAGTGGTATACAGAGCGCAGTTCTACGTTGTTCTCAGGGACAAGTTCAACAAATGCATAGAAACTTCTAGGTAAATGAGTGCATGATCTACTTAACAAAGTATACAATCCATTTTTCGCAAAGTTCTTATCTTCTTCAAGGTATTTTTGGTTGTTTGGCCTCTAAGGGAGTTCAATGAAAGATGTTCACGAATGGCAAGAAATTTGTTTATATTGATCAAGTGTCATGGTGACAAAATGATGTGTAACCATACCAAACATTCTTTTTACTTTGATCATTTAATGCAAGAGCGCACCTTTCAATTTTGTTCTTTTAGACTTGTTCATTCCCAATCTGTTGTGATTCCTTTGAGGGAGCATAAAGCTGCAATCCTTAGCCAAATGTCCAAAGTTGTTGCATTTATGGATTTCTACTTCATTTCTTAACCTGTTAAATCTGTTATAATTTTTCCTAAAGTTTACTTGCATATTTTTGGAATAGATATTCCTAAAATATCTTCCAAAGTTGCTTTCATAAGTACGACAATCTATAGCTTTATGCCCAAACTTTCTACATGAATATATATTTAAAAAAAAAAAAAAAAAAAAAAAAAAAAAAAAAAAAAAAGAAGAAGAAGAAGAAGAAGAAGAAGTTGATTCCTAGGAGGAAACCTTCTTTGTGGAATCATTTTCCCAGAGCCTTCATGTCTATCTTGAACCTTTTTTTTGGCTAGGAAACATCCTTGCTTGGTAGATCCTTCAGCATGTGCATTTTCCCTTTCAGATTTTGAACCTTTTTCAAGGATTTCTTTGTAGACTAGATGAGTCTTGTCATTATATGATCTTTGGTTGTTGATGAGCTCATCTAAAGTTTTATAATTGTTAGCAAAATTTTGCAGAACATTTCCCATTTTTACTTCCTTTCAAAGAGATATTATTTGGGCTTCTATTTCTTCCCTTTGTTATCCCCAAAAAATTGATCATCTAGCCTTAATTTACTAGATGGATCGAAGTACATCATGTAAGGCCAATTTTACCATAGTACAATTTCTTTCACTGTGAGAAATTACTTAATAAACCACATTTGTTAAGTAATTTATAATTAAACCCATGAAGAATAATTAAATAAATCACTATTTATTTAATTATATTCTAGGAATAAATAATTAAACCATTGATGAATTAATATCCATTGTCATATTTGACTGAGTTATGAAAAATAAACAGATAATTTATTAATTGTAGAGTTGAGGCTTATGTGATCCATATCAAGTTTATGAGAGATTTTTCAGCAAAAATCACATAAGAAACCATTTGTCGACGCGTTTCGAACCAGCTAGTATGGTTCATCGTCAGGACAAGTTGAAGAAACAGATCCAGCTTAGCAAGTTAAATAGTCTGAGTAGAGTCTCCAATGGCTATATTGAATAACGGCTAATTTTGACTAATTTATTAATTGTCTTATTTTTCTCTAGGAATAATTAATTAATCACTAATTAATTATTATTCCTTGTCAAGTTTGACTAAATCCCTTAGGAATAATTAAATAAATTATTATTTGTTTATTATTCCTTAACCATGTTTCTTGAGATGATAAATAAATCATTTATTTACTTATTGTTTCTAAATAAAAGTTTAAATACTTTTTCCCTCCTAACCAAATATAATAAAATATTCCAAGTGGTTATTCTAATAATGGGGTTAATAATATTTTATTATTGCTCATTATTCGAGGATAACTCAATATTTCATTATAAATAGAAGGGTTTTCCATTCATTATTCGCTTTTGATTATTTTCGTCGTTGCACTCACTGCTGTAACTCTAATTATTATCATTGTTGCACACCATTTTTCTACCATTTGAGTTCCCATTGAGCTCAAACATTTTATTTGTTGGGTTTACACATTATAGAGGAGAGAGACTCTACACAAGTTGAAGACGTTTGAGGATAGCCAAGAACCCATCCCATAGAGGGGGACTGGTAACATTTATTTGTTCCCTTCATAGGTGCTATAATAAAATCTATTCTTTATATATCTGGTTTCCATTGGATTATTGGAGTTATTATTGTTGTTTCATTTTGTTGTTTAACTATGATTGTGGCATAGATCAGTACTTTGGTAGGTTTTGTTTCTATCATTTGTTGCAGATCTACAATGTTTAGCAGCCATTTATATTGTTGAGACTGTTTGTCATCCACAATCTTAAGTGAGGAGAAAACACTATAACAACCTTGCCTCGTTGCTTTATTTTAACTCATCCATGAGTGATTCTTCAATTCTTTTGGATTCTTTAACTTTACCCTGAGGTTGATGATTTCTTCTTCATTCCTTTTGTTGATATTATTTACCTCCTTCAATTCGGTTTCCACAGAATTAACATTTTACCTTTTTGCTTTGAGTTCTTTTATAATTCTGACGACTTCGTTTTGAAATTCGATTTCAGTCATTTCTTCTTCTTCATTTTCTTCTTTGTCAAATGCTTCCATCTTGTTACGCTTCGCCATAAATAATACTCTTTCTTTGATTTCTTCATCACTGCCACTTACTTCTTCATATGAGGAACTATCTTCCTTGGAGAGGAAGTTTTTCTTAAACCCTTTCTTCTTACCTTGGTTGCTGAAATTTCTTTGACCTTTCTTTTCTTTTGTAAATGTTTTATTCTTATGAAGGCACTTAGTAGCAAAATTACCTATCTCACCACAGTCAAAACATATTAACGGAAGTTTGCCTTTATATTTACTTGTTTCTCTTTTCATCTTCCTTGTAATGTACGCAAATTCTTCATCTGAAAGTCCTACTTCTTTTTCTTCTTCCTCTTTGCAACAACTAGATCTAGATTTGAATCCCTGTTTGGCCTTCCCGAATTTCTTGGATGTTGTGAATGCAGTTTCTATACTAGATGAGCTATCTTCTTCTTCAAACCTCATTTCATAAGTTGTAAGTATCCCATGTAGTTCATCCATACTCAAGTTGCTTAAATCTATTCTACCTTCTAATATCGAAACCTTAGGATTAAATCTTGATGGAAGAGTTCTGAGGACTTTCCGAACAATGACCTTCTTATCAATTGGTTCTCCTAATCCTTCAAATGCATTTGTTATTTCATCTACACTTTGAAACTAAGTTGCGATGTTCTCGTCTTCTTTCATCCTTAGTCGTTCAAATTGAGCTATGTAAATTTGAAGTTTTGCTTCCTTGACATTCAAGTCTCCTGCATATATATTTTGAAGCTTGTCCCATACCTCCTTATTTGTTTTACAACACAATACTTTAACATAGACAGATTGAGTGAGTCCACTTATAATAAGATCCTTTGCTTTAGCATCACTTATGATATTTTTCTTACCATGTTCATCTTTTGTTGTTGTGTAGCCCTACTTGACAATTTCCCAAACTTCATATCCTTGCGCAAGTAAATGAACTTGCATCCTTCCGCTCCAAAGTGCATAGTTATCTCCATTAAATAGAGGAACTATATTCTTTGTGTACTCCATGATCTCCTTCCAGTTGTTAAACTACTATCGAAGGAACCAAGCTCTGATACCAATTGTTAGAAATACTAAGGGGGGTGAATAATTATTTCTTAGCAATTAGCACTTTATTGATTTTTTGAGAGCATTAGTTAATCTTCATTTATTATTATCATTGTTCAGCAAGAGGAGTAAACAAAAATGCATAAGTAAAGACAATAGGCACAATATTTTTAGGTGGAAATCCCCCTTCAGGTCAAAACCCACTAAATTATTTTCTAATAAGTTCTTTAATCTTCAGCCCTAACTGAAAAGAAATCTACAACTTCCTAGAACTCTAGAAAATCACTCTTCTCCAGTTCCCACTTGAAGGATGCCCTAACGCCCTAATTTTTCAACAGTCAGTTGAATGGATGCCCCAACACCCAAATGAGCCACAACTCACCCTAGAACCACCCTACCACCATGAAGTGTTTATAGACCCCAACCTATAGGCGACTTAATTTACCTGCCTAGCACCACCATACCACCCTATAAAGACAAAAATTAAATACAAAAGTGTGGACTCCTGTACCAGGGACAATGAACCACGTTGCAATGATAGTACAATGATTTTCCTTGACTGAAATAACACTAGAACCTAAACTACCCTTGACTCAACAAACCTAGAACCCTTGTCCCAACAACAATACAAACCCTTATCCCAAAACAAGTTTGTCTTCTTCATGTCTAGGCAATGACATAACTTTTTACAATTAGAATGTTTGACTTCAATTTATAAAAGGCTATTTAGGGCAAATTTTATAGTATGTATCCAAAATTGTTGTCCCAACTGTTCTTGTTGATGAACCTTGTTGTTGCTTGGTTCGTATTGTCGTCACTACTTCTTCCTTCTATTATTCTAAGGCCTTTGATAGTGTTTCTTCTGCTCTTACTATTGTAGGAGAAATTATTCTTAATAAAACACATTATGTTGCACTTCTTTAAATAGCATCATGCCACCTTCAAATGTTCAAGTAGTGAAATATTAGACCCTGTTGTTATGCCCTTACTGCTTCTTTATCTTGATCCTGTTGTTATATCCCTTAAATGTTGTTCCTTGGATTGCTGCTCTTAAGGGTCTGTTGCAACTCTTGAGTCAATTTACTTGCAAGGAGTAGTGCCAAGACAAATCCCAATACCCAAAAGAAAATAAAAACATATGACCCCTTAATAAAAAATCTTATCTTCACATGCAAAAGTAAATTTCAAGTGGATCACATGGTAGAATAATAGAGCAGTAACTATATTATAGTAGGACCAATGCAAGACATAAGACTTGTGACACCTTTTCTTGTTAGTTCTAAACTTCTTAAAAAGCAATATAAATAAGCTTCCAAATATGTCCTATAAGGGAATCAAAAGAAAATACATCCAAATTTAATCAATACACTAACCAAGATTTTGACAATGATAAAATCTAATAAAACAGTGATACCTCAAAATTACACTAATCTTGACCCTAAAAGCATTTACAAAAATAAGACTTACCTTAACATTGCTTGACGATAAGACTGATGTGATTACCTTCGAGTTTTAACTAGTAAGTGCCTTTCTAGCTGTAGTGATGTTATTATTCTAATGCCTTAGAAATCCTTTTAGGTAGTATTCTTGCTGGACAACAATAAGCAAACAAATGTACCTTTACTTCAGAGATTCGTTGAAATAAATTGCTCCAGGATACTGTCAAATGATCAATCCTTAATTCTTGAATAGCTAGATGAAATAGTTCAAGGTAGATGTCAGCTTCCAAATAGATCAATATGTATCATGTTCAAAAACATTGGCTTCCATATGATAGGACTATGTGTGAGGCTTAGACTTTTACTGTGACATATTGACTTCTGCAATAGATGCATATCACTTGCAACCTTTAATGGGTGCTACATAAATGATAGTTTGTATCCTCAACGAAACCAAACAAAGGCTTAAAAATAATCGGTAACAATGATGAATTTCATGACATCTTTAGATTTGAAGATAGAGTCAAATATCTTTATATGGAGACAAGAACATATCCCACAATTAACTATACTCAAGAATCCTAAACCTTGATGCCAAAATGAACCACCGTGACCAAAACAAACCCTGACCCTATCTATTGATGCCTACATTGATCTCCTCAGGGGTAGCCGAAATATTTTAGAGCAATTTATCATAGGATCTTACATTTTAGTTCATACGTGGAAGCTGGGTGTGTAAGGTTCTATTATATAGTCAATGGTTAAGCTAAAAAGGGGCTTTAAGAATAGACGTTTAGAACATAGGATATTAAAAAAAGAATCAAAGTGAAATATGCCACTACCATTTTAATGAACGAATAAGGGTTTCATATAGGAATTAACATATTAAAATATTATTTTTATTTGCCTTGTGTGCTAAGGAAGGGAGGTCGTGAGCCTTATCAGAAGAGATAATATTTGTTAAGGTAGGAGGGATACTTTTATGGGATACAATTAATTTAAAATTATTCCTATGATGATGCTTTCATAATTACCTTTAATCTAATTAATTACTAACGCTTATTAATATTTTTCTAGAAAAAAAATTAATTCCACTAAAATTTTGATGTCAATGTTTGGCTTAGTGCATATGGTCCTACCAGAGTGTGAAGTCAATGATTGGTTTATTATATTTGGATTTTCAAGTTATTCAAGTTATATGTGGTGAGGTTACGGTGAGAATCCTTGTCAAATATTGACAACCATTGGTGAATAAGGTGTCACGTCTCTACCCCTGGGGTTTTAGCCCACAAAAATGGGTCTTCAACTTCAACCTCATTTTTCTCTCAAACTAGGAAGAACCACGAGGCATACCATATATCAATAGAAACATATCGTCAAGGAGAATCTATCTAGAAGGATATTGACATAAGATTCCATGAATTGTCATGTAAAATTTTCCATGGAAGATCGAGGTAGCTCCTAGTGCTGCTTGAGTTGACATCACTAACAACCACATATCCACAATGGAAATTATGCGTTGGGCATGGGGATGCATGAACATGACTGGTTGGGTGGTTGAAATTGACTGCAAGAATTTGCAACAACAAAAAAAATTGGAACATGCAACAGTATGCTGGTAAAGCACTTCAAGAGCAATGTCATTGTACTACACAGGTACCCAATAGTGTCCATTGATTTCCATGAGCTTGCTATGACCAGTATGATGGTCTTGAGGCAGGTATATAACTTGGTTTTGTATCTTTCGATGCGAAGAAGCCTTGCCAAGGGATGGATTGCCCGAGATAGGGGATGTCGAGGAACTTGGAAGGTGAGTGACTGCATGGAACAGGTGACCGAATTGCTCTAGGGACTGTGTAACAAAGAAGGGAAGGTTGGGGATATATCTGTTTTGGTCAGTAGCATTGCTAGATGGAACCAAATGCACATTGGGAGTGCAACCCTAGAACAATGAGCCAGTAACTGTTCACTAAGAGGACAAGTGGTGCAGGATTATAACGCTGGACATTGGATACAATTTGACTATGACAGTGGATTATGGACTTCCTGGGAAGGAGGTGAATCCTGGTATTACTTTGAGGGTGGAGGTGTAAGCCCCTGGATTACCTTGTTGCGAATGCAGACATCGTAACATTTTATTTGTTGGTTTAGCAAATATGCATATGTGTATATGTGGTTATTGTAAATACTGTAATGATTTATGTTATAAAGCTCCATTAAGTGATATGGTTGTTATCTGGTCATGTTGTGATGATGTTTTTCTTTTGAGCAAGTCTTCCATTGTAAATACTACAACAAGCTAAGTTAAAAAGCTCCATGGGCAGTATGTTTTGTTTTCAGTGTTTTTGTTGAGGTCTTGGTGTGGTTTAACAGCGAGGATGGCGTTCTCCAAGGGGGAGGGTTCTGTAACAGCGCTGGTGAAAATTCCATGTACTACAATTTAATAAAGGCAAAATAAGACCACAGTTAAGGGACATGTATTCCAAGCTGAATTTTGGGCAGTACATCTTGGTGCGGGTGTTCATTTCGGTTTATTATGGCTAAAGGAAATTGGCAAAGGCAATGGCAATGACATTAAAAAGGCAAAAATGTATTTTGGCACCTTTATTTATGAAAATAAAGTAAATTGAGAGAAAAGGAAGGTGAAAGGTCACAGGTTGCATGTGAGGATGAAATTGAAAGAAAATAATGAAAAATTAAGAAAATAGAGGCTTCATTGATAAAAAGGCTTATGAGGATCAGTTAGCAAGTTCTTGGCTCAAGTTTTTGCTCAAGTTTTTCTTTGGATCAAGGAAGGGAAAAACAAGTAAATGAAGGACAAGGAAAGGAAGGAAAGCAAGGATCAAGCAAGGAAGAGCAAAATCAAGTAACTTCAACAAGAATACTTGCAAGTAACATATTGCATGTGTGATTTCCTAGCTGGTTTTGACATGCATGGCTTTGCATGTTGGTGTATGGTTTTCTTGTTGTCGGTGGCACGATTTTTCCGGGTATGACAATGGTTTTTAGCCTAGCCTTTCCTTTTTCTGGATGCCATGGTATGCTGGGATTTTTATCTTGGTTTTGAGATTTGGTTTGCCAGATGGATATTAGAATCTGGGGCGGAGGTGGCATTGTCACTCACTGCATTATGAGTTTTTAGTTGATCAAAGTTGCCAAAGAGAATTGAAGTTTGAAGCCATATTCAAGGCCACAAGTGCACTCAAAGTCACATCATATCCTCTACGTTGCATAGTGCTCAAAATAATCTTTCCAACGGTAAGCAGAAGTTGAAAAACAAATCCCTAGGTCAGAAGTTAGAGCAGGTTAAATATACCCTTTCAAGGCCATTGAACAAAGGAAAAATGGCTAAGGGTCGGGCTCATCGCAAATTGCAGATCAGGGCTTTCCGAAGCAACAACAAAGAGGAAGGCACTTGAATTTGTGATCGATTGATCACTTATATCACCAATCCCATATCGGCTGGTCCGATCTATTAGATATCGGAAGGCCCCGCGCACAGTAAATTGACGATCGACATTGGGCAAGTCCCGCATCCCGGAATCCCACAAGTCCTGCATCCCACAACCTCGCATTCTCACGATATCGAAATCCTGCATCCCTGTATCTCACAGTCCTGCGATCCCACACATCAGACCCTGTAATACTAGAAAATTGATGATCGATAGGCCCAAAGGACCATTCTTAAGAAATTGCGGGAGTGAAATAGGTTGATAGCGCAAAATCGTTGAGAATTTGGGCTTTAGTGTTAAAGCGCTAGGAGGGGCCGATTTTATTTAACAAAGGAATTCATGGAAAATCTAAGGGCAAATGGGCCTTTTTCTCTCTCCTCCAGGGGCCACATGGCATAATCTTATTAGTCTTAAGAATCCACGGGGCAACTAACATCAGCATGACATGGTAGTACGGAGGACACGTTGCACAAAGATTCAGCTTTTTCCAGGGGTCCTATGGGGGCATTTCCGTTATACATGTGTCACCACTCAGGAAGTGCCACATGGCACTGATGACGTCATAAACCTCATAATCGACAATCGCACAAAGCAAATTTTCCTCCTCTACCGAAGTTCTTCTCGACTTGCGATTGCGATATGCGGGAACTCCCCGGACGCAATATTTTATCAATGGAGTTTAAAAACTGTCGGGTTCATCCCTTTCAAAGGTTGCATGCTCATTTAACACCCCCATCTCTAGACGACCCAAATTTACCTTGCCTAAATCAGCTACTCCTAGGCCTTTTCACCCCCCTACCATGTTTCCCTTTATCAGCGAGGGGAGGGGGATCCAAAAAGCGGTTTCCCTGCTAAGCCCCTCCACTACCTGTCCCTCTCATATCATTCGCACCCCCCCCCTTCACTTACCACTTACCGCTCATGCCCCTCTCTAAAAACCACTCATCCTCAACTCTCTCTCCCGTGTGGCAATTACAAGACCCCGAGTGGGCTCGATCCCAAAATCGGCGATCACAAGGTTCAAGGTGAGATATCAAAGGAAAGTGTTATAGATCATTGGTATATGTGATTTCATATAAAAAAGGAAAAACCCCCTCGCCGGAAGTTTAATGGCCCTAGCGCCCGAGGACTAAGCACCTGGTCATAGCTCCCAGTCACATGAAGTAAAAAGGGCTAAATAATAAGGGGATAAGGGGGTTTGGAACTTGTTTGTTTTGTGGGGTTTTAGTGATAAGGGCCATCACAGGAAAGGCCTCTGTATTACACCATGAATGCATCACCAAGCATATCAGGGTGTTGATAGTTCTTTGCAGAGCTTTAAAAGTGTTGTGGGTTGGCAACTAAGGCATTTAATATGGGAGATGGGGCATTCACACCTGGCATGGGTTGATCTAGAAAGGCCCTTTGTGACACAGAATGAGGGTCTACGCTGACAGAAGTAAACAAGGACTTAGTGGCCTGTGAGGACTTGATTACCCAACATGGTGCCCCCATACAAAAGAAAGACGAAGTACCGCCTTGGGGGTCCTCTGTTTCAATACTGTTGTTATGTTCCTATACCAATATGTGTCATATATCATGATTGACTTGTTTAGCTCTGAAATATGTTCATACCTTTGCTTGTTGCAAATGTTTTCCATATTTGTAAAAAATCAAAAAATGTAAAGAGGGTATGTCCTAGAAAAAGAATAAAAAGACAAAAAGAATAAAGAAAAGGTCAAAAAAATGAGAGAAAATGAACCCCAATGAAAAGAAAAGACCATGAAAGTGTGCAAGTCTAAATGCCACTACTTTTTTACTTCTATGTAATAAAGATTGTGTGCGACTTGTTACTTATGCAACAATCCATGGTAACCAAACAGAGTAATCTTGGTTATTCCATGTTTTCAATTTTATGTTTATAGATATAGAGAATGATCTGACCAAACTGTTTAATCTTGGTATATAAGTAGATAGGTAGAGTGAATAAAAGGAGCTCAACAGTTTAATTTGAGCCCTTGGATGTAATAAGGTTAGACTTAGTTAGATTTCCATTGTAAAAGAAAAGAAAAGTTGATAAGGGTTTGCCAGCTTAAGTGCACCCTAATAAAGGAGTAAAAATGGTAGGATGTGTAGGTGGGTAAGTAGATGAATGGTTGCAAAACTATGCATGATGAATGATTAAGCTAAAAGCTCACATCTTTTGTTTTCATCACTTGGACAAATCATGGATGACAATGAAGACAATTACATCATAAATCAAAGTCAAATTAATTAACTTTCTCACTCATTTTTCCCAAAAAATTTACTAATTCCCCATAAGTACTAAAGGCACCTACAACCTAAGAATTAAAGGGGCTCAAAGCATTTCTCTGACTTCTTGAGGGACCAGACCCTTGGCCCAATAACTTGTAAGGCCTAAGTGCTTAAGCCCCTTTATTAAAATTCACCCCCTTCATAATTCATTCATTCCCTTTAAATGCTTTTCCTAAGTAAAGCACTATTTTAATTAGGAAAAATAAATGGTTCTTCATAAACCTCCCCCCCCCACCCAAAAAAAAAGAGTGCATTTTAGCCTAAGTCATAATGTTGGATAATGAATGTATTTTCGGAAACATTTACTTAGCCCATTTTCTTTTTTCCATGGTCATATTAACTTCTAATTTTTTATTATGTACTTAGCTCCCAAAACAATTATCATTTCCCGTATTATTAATAAAAACCCCAAAAAATAAATAAATATCCCGCCCCATGGTTTGTGAAATAAACCACACTAAAGTTAATAAAGTTGGATTAATTAATCGAACCACAATTAATTAAGAGCCAAAACCCCCATTGTGTTAAAAAGGGATTAATTAATCATTTGGATTAATTAATAACCTCCCCGCCAATCATATCACCCCCGATATAATTAAAAACCCTTTAATTACAATCGGGCGGGCCCCTCCATTAACTCCCTAACACTTCCCACTGCTAACTATCGTCCGATTTTCCTTCCCAAATCCAACAGCTCTCGCCCATATCGCGCGGGCCTTTTGGTTGAACGTTAAACACGTGATGTGAGCGGTTTTGACTTTTCGTTGATGCTACGTGTTAGCCAGTCTCTGGCATCCCACGTCTCTCCTCCAAAACCACTGCCTCCCAAAAGTGGTGCGATAGAACCCACTTACTGCCTTCGCCAAATGACAAGTTGTCCAATCAGTCAGTTAAAGTTAACTATCGTTTTCATTCGCCCGCCAACAGATATTGACTTTGTACGTAAAAACAAACAAATCCACTGTTCGTCCTTTTATCCAAAAAAAGATTTCTGCTTTCCATGCATGCACACAGTACGTCCAGACCAGCGACTTGCCCCAAACTGTCAACCACCATCAGCTGCTGAACTCCAGTACACTCCAGAGTACTGTGCTCACCCAGCAGAGCATTCACCGTAGCCAATTGCCCCTTCGACCAACCAAAATAGATATTTACCTCATTTCTGTCTCAAGAACCCTGTTTTATATTGAAACCTCCGCCAAATTGCTCTCCAATTAAGTAATTTAGTGCAATTGAATTTTTCCTTGACCCCAAGGCTACCCCAAGTACCCGTTTCATCTGAAAAACCTTGAAAATCCCCATGTCCACAGAAAGATTATTGCCAACTGACCAAAATGGGAAGCAAAATTTTTATGATAAAGGTGTTCTTCGGTAATATCATCATGACTCTCAAAGTCATGTGCGGTCGCAATACCGAACCAAATACGACAAGTAGTTGGGTCCTGGATTTCTTCCTTGAATACACAAGAACCAGGGATGGAAGCCTGAATTGCCCTAAACATCCCTCTAGTCAATGCTCCCCATAAGGATTTGGACCACCTTCCATTGGTCGATAAAGATTTTCAAATCAAAGACCTCATCTTTGATGAAACCCCCTTGAAGTTGCACTACAAATATAGAGACAATTATATGAATCACATTGGTAAAATTGGTCTTTGGGAATCAAATCTCCTTAAGTATCAATTCCCTATTGTCCACATTTTCCCAGATATTTTCCACCAGTGCCATGCGAACTACAATCCCAATTTGAGAGTTGTGATGTCTCCTGACCAAAAAGTCCTTTTTATCATCACAGCTGAGTATATTAATGAAATGTTGCAATTACAGCCTAACTAGAACCTCACTCGCCTGTCCATTGCTGAATTACTTGAAAAATATTCAAAGTTATCTAGTCCAGAGATCACTCGAGTCTGTTAGACCTTCATGGAAGAAAAATATATATCAAAAGACCCCCCTCCCTACATGGCAAGTGCCTTTACTAGTTCTAGCAGGGATATTGTTACCATGTTTGCATGCATCCTGGGTTTTACTACTAATGAGTATGTAGATGAAATCACTTTTACCTACATTTCTATTTTTACCCCTGGCCAACCTCCTACATACAAATTTGACTATGCTACATTCATAGCTAATAAAATACATGACCAATTTATGAGGTTAGAAAAGGAGAGAGTGTTTAGATATTCTGCAGTCCTATATCACCTTTTCCTCTATTACCAAACGGATAAATTCCCATTTTCTGTACAAAAGCTTGACACTAGAGGAAACCCCAGGTCAGTAATCTTCTGGACTTCCATTTTTCACTATTCATCTTCTTCTCCCCATTCTTATATAGAGTTCATTGATCAATTCGTGCATCCTGTAACTACCATGTTGATAGGAAGTTCCCCTCCCAGGATCAGTGATGATATTAAGAGAATTCTTTAGTTGGCAAAGCAATACAAGGTTGGGGATTGGTACCTGTACCAGAACCATACCGAGATCAGAGTTTATAGGTGTGAACTACCTCCTTTTAAATTGCCCAAATACCTCCCCATGCGATTATTTTCCCTGGAGTACTACAGACAAATGATCAACTCTGATCAAATCCACTTCATGAAAGCAAAAAAGAAAGCTCAGTTGAGGATAAAAAATCACCTAGGCCCATTTATTTGCAACAATAGAGAAGCAGGGAAGTGGCAAAGGAAATCTTTGAGAGAATGCATTTGAAAAAGAGTTTCATTTGGCCTTATGATCCTCACGGCTTTATCTGTGATAGAAGACTGAAACATAAACTGTCCCCCTACATTCATCATAGAATTCCAGAAATAGAGCAGTATGCTAATCAAAATGAATGGGTGGAGGGAACACTTATAGAACAAGATAGTGAAGAATTTGAAGTAGAAAATGTTATGAAAGATTTAGAAAGGAGACTTGATCTAGATCCCTTTGTACAGGTACCTGGAGAATCTTCACAGAGGCCAGCACAGGAATATAGTGCACAGACATCGGGACAACCAGTGACATCAGTACAGCAAGAAGAGTCAGAGCAGCCAGAAATTTCAGAAGAATTGGCTCCACCTCAGCCAAATCCACCTCAACCAAACATGAACAACCCTCTAGTTTCATAGACTTCTTTTAATGAGGAAAGAAATTTGAAAAGAAATAGGGAAGAGGCCACTCCTTCCAGTAGGCCTACATATTAACCTTTTGCTAAAAGGCATAGGATGAATCCTTACTCAGAAGAAGAATTCATTGGGGAAACCACAGGAAACACAAGAACAGAGAGGACAAGGAGCCTACAAACTATCCCAACAGGTGGGACACCCTCCACTTCACAGATGCAAATGCTGGAAAGGCAACAAAGTACATAGGTATCTTCTTTCAAGGCTTCCTTTGAACATAACATAGATATCAAGGGCAAATACAAGGAAATAAAAACAAGAAATGAGCAATTGAAAGCACAAACTTATGCTCATTACCTGAAGATGGCTCCTACAAATCAAACAAGGTTGATGTCAGTCTTTGACATCAAAGAAGGAAAGATACAAATGATATTTTTGAAGCCAACGGTACAGCAACCAAAGTCCATGGTTGATTATTTTAAAACTAATTTTGAAGTTCTTGCCAAAGACATCCACCCAATTGATCAGATTGAGCTCCATAAGCAAACGGGTGAGATGGTCTATTCCACTTTGACCAGTAAAGCCATGATCGAACATCAGTTGCAGAACTCTCTAAGTAATACTACAACACAGTTGCAGTTGGAGAAAGCTTCTTCTCAAGCTAAGGATACTAGGATAAAATCATTAGAAGACTTGGTGATTGAGTTGGGACATAATCCCAAAGATGTTAAAGCAGCTGAGAGTTTAATTAAAAAGAAAAATGACGACATTACTGCACTCAGGAAATAGCTCAAACTCCCTCCCCTCATACATCCACAGACTGTAGAAGTCATTGAGAAACGGGATGAGGAAGAACTTATGGACTTGGTCCTTAAGTTAAATGAACAGGTAAAAGAAACCGAGCAAGAACTAGAAAAAGCTTTGCAGTGTAAACAGAGTGAGTCGACCACCCTGCCTTAGATTGTAGTACCAATAGTTTCTACAGCAATGCCATCCACTATTGCAACAAATTTGGCACCCAACATTCCTCTAGCAACAGCTCTTCCAGTAACAGTAGCAGTAGGTACATCAAAAGCAGCAACCACTTCAACACAGCAAATAGAGGCCTTAATCAAATCCATGGAAGAAATCAAAATCCAAGCTACTGAAATACAAAAGTTGAAAGAGAAGGTTACTAGCTTAGAGCATAATTATGAGATATCACTGATTAACTATATTGAAGAAAAAAGAAAGAACAGAGGGACGACTGATCAGATAAAAACATTAGAAAAGGACTTAACATTTGAAAAGCCCTTAAGAGATATTAGAAAAATCTTATGGACCAATATCATTGATTTCATCAATGATATTTGGTCTTCTATTCAGATCATCTTTGAACAGATTGAGTTCGTCAAGCTAGCTACTGAGGCCATACAGAAAACTAGGGAAGAATTGGGAGAGAAGCCTGAAGAGGCGACCCGATTAATAATTTTTTTGAATAGCAAAAGCAGACAACAACTGGAGCAATGGGACATCGAGGATCAAACTGGTACTATCCTTGAAGTAAAGAAAGTTCTTACCAAAAAGAACTTAATGCTTAACCTGGAACGAAGATGTCAAAGCATTCAAGAAGACATAGATGATTTCATGGTAAAATTTGACATCTTGAGGGATAAAGGACTTCCAAACCCAATGGTCATAAATGACAAGCAGATGACACAGATAGACTACATTGATAAACTACACCAGCAAACTGAAAGTCAAGCCAGGTCTTCCTCAACGAAAGCACTACCTATTGGAAAAGTGTTGTACGATGGTTTGGAAAATCTTTTCTTTATCAAGCATGAAGTAAAACACTTGTTCACAGTTCAACCTAATTTTGCAAAATACACTGAGCCTGATGAAATATATAGAAAATTGATCATGATGAAAATACCCAATGAAAAATGGTGGACCAATATGACAGACATCCTGTAATTTACCATTGTAACTCTGAGGTAAATAGAAATATTTACTAAGGTAAAATCTGGTAAAAAGGTAAAGTCTGGTAAACAGGTAAAGAGTATCAGTAGGGAAAAATCAGTCAAGATCCAGCACACAATTACCAAAGCAACAACAAGAGGCAAATCCGAGTTTCAAAATCCACCTCCTTCAACAAATAAAGGGACAGCAACGATCTGTTTACCGTCTTTCTCTATATTTTAGACCATCTGTCCCTATATTTTTGTAAAGATATTTTGTACTCCATAGAATAAATCTCATGTAGTTATGAGATATTTTTTATGTAATTTTTGTATAAATACTTCCCTATTCTAAGTATTAAGTGTGGATTCTACAACATTTTTGTAACTCTATGCTATCAAGCTAAGGAAGCTTTTGCACTCAAGTTTGGATTTTTGCTGGAAAAGGAATGAAAGCTAAGGACATTTCATCAGATTCTTGTGCAGTGTGATTACAAATAAGTATTTTGTCCTTGTGAATTTTTGTGTTTTTGATATGTTTCAATGTTTCATGTATCTTAAATCTAAATGGTAAACTAGTCAAAGTGTATCATAATCAACTATATTACTCTCTGTTATCAACAATTTCCCATTTCTATGTTTTCTTCTAAGCTATTTCGATAAAGGAATTCTTAATTGCTCCTCTATCCCCGTAGTTTATCTCATAGGTCCATGGTATAGGATTCTTAATTGCCCTCTGCTAGTTGACCTATCTTCCCTGCCTCTTTCTAATCCTGACTTGAGGATTCTTAATTGCCCTCTTGTTTTGAAAGGAACCATCATCCCATTCGGACCCCAAAGATGTTTTTACTCTGCTATCCTACTTGTTGAACTCTTACCTCGGCAATTTGACTGATTCTAGTGAGATATTCTTGTTTGACTCCATAGCCCAATGGCCTAAAAGCCTAGTTTGCCCATTTGATTCCGAATTCCACCACCTTCAAACAAAACAACCTCATTGAACATTAATACTAGCCTAAAATCCTTTCAAACATAGCTAAATCATAAAGAGAGAGCCCTCTCTGGACTTAGGTGGGCTAGCACACGAGTCTAAAAGTTGGTTTGTGATTACCTCGGATCTTTCCTTCTTTCCAATAACTTCTAAGGGAAAATCTGAGTGATAACAATTACATCATGAAATTGATAGTGCCCATTCCCAACTTTAAAGGATGAATGGTTCGGGAAGTAAAGGCAGAAGTGACGAGAGTCAGCTGAGTAGTATAGGAGACCATACTGTGAGCAAATTACAACCTAAAGCAGAAGTGAGCACAGGATGGGACTGAAGATATTTTACTGACATTCTTATGTGATTGACTTATTTCTATCCTGTAAGGTGCCTCCCTTTAATGAGGCGATTAATGTTTTGTAATGCTTTTGGGCCACAAATCCATCCCTGGCCGAGACAACTAATCAATGTGACAACTAAGACTCGACCAAATATTTTTGATGTTATGAATGCTCAAAACTTCTCCTCTCCAAATAAATAGGGGGAAGCAACACTTAAAAAAGGTTTAGGAAATTCTAAAGAAAACGCTACATGTTATTTTCAGACTATATGGTTTTATAATATAGATCTTTCAGAATATCCGTCAAATGGTGGTGATTCCCCCCTTCAAGTATTACAGTATGTTATCCCTCTGTTGAAACCAATTTATGTTCATGTTTCTTCTCAGTATTCATGCAATCATAGCTACTAGAAATATTTCAAACTTCCTCACAGATTCATTTGTATCGATATGTCAATGCATGTGCATGTAACTTTCTCAAAGATTCATTTGTGTCGACATTGTTTATGCATGTGCCTATATGGATTACTGAAATTATATCTTTAAATATGTGCTACATGAATCATAGCATTCAGTCCCTCTTTTATCCATTATATCTACCTGTAACTCAAATAAGCACATAAATTCTTAATGCCTCAAGCTCTATATGTTTAAGTGTAGAATTCTTGAAGCTTTAAGTTTTATGTGATGAGTTGCTCTTTCTCCTTATCCTCTCTCATTCACTCTACAAAAGCTTATTAAACTATAAGTCCTTGAACTACTCAGACTCCACTATTTTGTGCATATGTTTTTGTGAACTGCATATGTGAAGAAGTACCAGAAATACATGTCTTATACCTTTAAGTGAATGAACCAACCCTTTATATATATGTAAAACATATGTGAGGTATCCATTTCATTGAGAATCATTTGAGACATTCAAAATCTAGATGTGCCCAAACACTGATCTTGTAAGCAATCAGAGGTTGTCTCTAGGAGCGACAACAGGTGGTCTCAAGGTTCATTCCCAAAAGCCTAGGAATCCCTTGACTGCTTTTGGCAAGATACACGGTAAAGCCTGAGGGAGAAGTCCCGGTTTAGGTCCTAGTGATTCGGGTTTGGATTGTGGGAAATCTTGAGAGACTGGTCTTGGTTTAGGGCCTAGTGATATGAGATTGGATTGCATTAAAGTCTGAGAGACAAGGAGACAAAAAATTCCTCAAGATAGTGATGGATTCCAGATGGCATCCCAAGTTCGTTTCAGGTTGGTGATCGAAGCACCGTTTTGGTGTGATCATAGTTTGGTGAGGGTGGAGTTCGTTTAACCTCTAGATTCCCTTAGTTGTTTTGCGATTGGTTTATCCATGAGATCCCACATTCATGCTTGGAATATGGCACAAGGGTGATTGGCTAAAAGAAATATTTGGTTCAACCATGTCTACGATCGAGTGGTACGTGGAAGTCCCGAACCTGGTCGGATTTGCCTATGATTAATGAAAAGTAATTTCACTTGCTTTCGCACTTATATATATGTGGATTTAATGGTTGTTATATCTCTGTTATTTACATGGTTTTATGTTAGTTATAAGCATGGTTAATTGACTGGTTCATGTCATGGTCATGTCATGTATTTACTTGTAATTGTTAAAATGATGGATGCAAGACCTAATTGATGTCATAATAGTTCAAGGGAGAAGGTGTTGATCCTTCTTGTCATATTTCATGAGAGTTTTCAGTCATTCATGCTCTGTCTTGTATACTAGACCTGTAGGTTGCATTGATACCAAATGTTTGATAAAATGTCAGTCCCAGTTGGGGATGGTTAGGCCTATTTTTGAGGTTGATTTTTGGTTTATTAATCTTTTCATCATGTCTTTAATGGATTATGAAAGTTATAACAAGTTCTGGGCAGTGGCCAGAATTATGGTCTAAAAAAGTGTCTTGAATTCCATGAACGTTGGCACTGGTTTGCTAGGAAAAGTCCCTGGATGCTGACTTGCAGGCCTGTGAGAGTGTCCAGAGGGCCCTACATGCTGGCATGCCCATAGCATGAGAGATTCCAAAGGTCAAGAGGTCTAAAAGATCAGTGGGACCTGGGCACAGGATGTCTAAGTGGCTAAGATGCCTCCTAGGGGTGTTGTTGCTGACGTGGAAGGTATGTTTGATGTGTTTCATTGATTCCATTTTCTTAAGGTCACCAAGGAGATTAAATCCCTTCATAGTGGCCTCTCTCAGTGCATGTTTACCCCGGTTGGCCGATTACTTGGGTAGATGTGGGAGGAGGGTATTTACATACATGATCAAATCTAGTTCCAAGGGACAGAATTGCCTCCCTCGCTAAGATGGAGTGTTGATATTCATAGCTCAAGCAGGTACTTCTTCACATGCTTAAGTGTCCAAGCATGCAAGAAGTTGCCCAAGATCTCCTTAGAATAGTTGCTCATGTGTGAGCAAGTTTGTATTGTAACTTAGCCCACATTTAAACTTAGGAAAAACACATCATGTTGATTAATTGAGCTAAAGAATCTTAGGAGAAGTAAAGTACTTTTTTCTAGTGGTTATGCTTTAATCTTAATCGTTGATCTCAAGTGAGGTGAGATCTAATCTAAAATTTAAATCACTATGGAGATTAGGGTTGGGGATATAACTCAATGTAAAATGATAAAAGCAAGGCCAAGGAGAGAAGAAGACACACCACATGGTAGCACTAGCCTTTGAGAGAGAGATTTTCTCAAGTGAGGAGTGTGATATTCTAATGTGTTGGGTTCAAGGAAGCGCAAAATTGCAACATTTGAGATCCAAATCAACTAAGGAGATCGAGAATAGATCCAAGGCATGACCTACTAGATCATATCTAAGGCATATTGTATTTGTAAATTTCTCAGTTGGACCATTACGATAGAAGCCCAAGTAAGTTCAGATTTAATGAAGAATTGTTGATTCGATAGAATATGTTTGTGTCATTGTGATTGAGATCAACTATGTGTAAATTTTCTTTTGTTAATTATGTTAAGAACCTTTTTTTTTGCTTAAGCAAGAGTCGTACCTTCATTTTCATTAAATCAATTAATAATTACAATATTTACACATTTCCACCAAACTGGGTGGTGAAAGGCAAAAATGAAAAATCCTATAGAATCTAGGCCCTCTAACCTCAAAAAGTGTCTGCTAAACCTTTTTGAGAACCGACAAAAAAAAGTGACGAGGGTCACCGGGCACGAGAACACACCCCACTAAGACCCGCGCCAACGAACCCTAAACCAGCCTTTAAATCGCTGTCGTCCGTTATCCTTTCTAAACCCGACGCTTGAGATGCAAATCGCTCCAAAAAGAAGCAAGAAGTTTAACCCCCTGTCCCCACCAAACCACTTGGACAATCCTGATCATTGATCAGGCTTGCCAATATCGGACAGCAGCGCTGAAAATCGCTCGCCCAAAATAATCGAAGTTTAATGTGTGATGAGGGTGGTTTTTCGACCCAACCCTCATCCACGTGTCCATGGTTGTATGGTATCGCTACCGAGAATTTGAAACCATATTCGTCTTGAAAGCGGTACGATCACACCCAAACCACTCGAGAAGTGGTTTAGTCTCCCAACCTTGTAAAAAATGGGAAATTTCCGCCAGAACGAAGCCAACAGTTAATATTCTCAACCATTCACCAGTCTGCGAACAACCCATCGCTCGCCTCCGGAGATTTTCAGTGTTTGTGAAAACCATAGTTGCAGAGACCGTCCTAGGTGAGTCAACCACCGTAGACCTGTCTGACCAAAAAAGAGAAACCTGCAGCAATTGGCTCATTGCATATTGGCTTCCTTGGTTTTGTGCTCGTACACTTTTTTATCCTCTTTCGCTTGGTTATGGTAAAGTTCTTTTAGGTCGCTCTGTGGCATTGCAATCCAACCCATCGAAAGTCTGCTATCCTTGCAGGTAACACCTTGGTTGGCTAGAATGTTCGCCAATTTGTTGGATTTTCTACGTACATGAATGAATGTGAGTGTGCGTAGTCCCTGAAGATGAACCTGTATTTTCTGGAGAACCCTTATTAACCTCCAGTGTTTTGTGACTTTTTCCGGCCCCATTCCATTTCTTGCCCGCGTTGATAGCTAACTATGAAACAACTTCAATTATCACATTTTGGCAGTTGTCATGTTTCAGAAAATCTAAGCATTGCTCCAATGCCATTAGTTCCGCCATGTTGTTAGTGGCTTTTCCTAAATGACAATGGAAGAGGGAGATGATGCTTCCATTTTCATCCCATAGAACTCCTCCAAAGCCTGCCATTCCCGGGTTATCTTTTGAAGCTCCATCTATGTTATACTTCAAAAAACCTTTCCGGGGGGTTTGCAGAATTCTTTAACCGTTTCCCTCATGCTTATTTTCCTGTCCATACCTTGTGAAATGAACCCTTCCATGTCCAACTGCCTGAGTATTCTTAATTTTGTTTCTGAGGGAGGATTCTTGGGGAGATCCCTAACAGTTGTGCCGACTGTCTCTTTTAACTATTTCAAGATCTGCTCCAATAGTCAGAGAGAGGAATTCTTCTCTTCTTTGAAAATTCTTTTGTTTCTTTCTTTCCACACATTCCATATTATGAAACTTGGCAAGAGAACCCAGGCAGAGTTAAGAACTTCATTATCTAAAACATTATTCCTCCAAATGTTTAGGGTGTTAGGGACACTATCTTTGTCTCTGTTGGACTGATTAAAGATGGTGGCAAAAAAATCCCATAACCTAGAGGTGAAAATGCAGCTATTGAAAAGATGTTCCATTGTTTCCTCTTGAGCTTCATAGAGCTGGCATCTGGAGGGCCCCAGCATACCCCTCTTTCTAATATTTCCTAGGTTAAGATTTTTCTATGGTGAACCAGCCACATAAAGAGTTTGATCTTCATCCAGCCTTTGCTCCTCCATAATTTCTGCCAAATTTTGACCGGATCTTGGGATTCTAGCCCTAAGAGAATACCTTTTGCTTCCTTAATATTAAAGTTGGCCTCTTTGTTGTTACCCCATCTTAGTTGATCCTGCCCTTCAGTGACAAGAATCATCCTCTGATCCAACATCCTCTTTAGGGTCTTGGCTCTACTGTTGATGATTCTGTCCTCTCCGCCATCTATTTTTTTTCCACGTTCTCCATTTTCCTATATTGTGAGCATGATCCCAGAAGTCCTTTACCTTTACTAATCGTCGGTTGTCTGTCTCATGCTTGAGGCTCAAAAAATCCTCTCTTAAGAGTATTGGTTCTTGTTGCCATTTATCCTCCCAGAATAGTGCCTGATCTCCATTTCTAATTTCCCAGAAACTGTTTTTTTGAACCACCTCTCTGTTCTCCCAGGCCTTGTTCCATATGGGAGAGCCCTTTATATCTCAGACATTCTTATTAGCTCAGAATAATGCCAGGAGCTGACATATTTTTCCTTCCAGATGCTTGCCCATTGAGCCTTAGGATCTTTAACCCACCGCCACCAAAGCTTGGCCCCAAGAGCCTTACTGAGAATCTCTGGATCATCCAGTCCTAGTCCTCCTTGGTTCTTAGGTTTACAGATCTTTTCCCATGAAACTAAAGCCCATTTTTTCCTAGTTTCCTCCTTGCCCCAAAGAAAATATCATTGTATATTTCTAAATTGCTATAAGACTCCTTTTCGAACTGGGAGAGCTGATAGCATAAAGACTAAGATAGCTTGGAGCACAGCCTTTGTTAGGACTAGTCTACTAGCTAGATTTAAAGACCTGATCGTCCATTTTCTGACCTTATCTTGCATCTTGTTGATTAACTGTTCCCAAATGCTCTTATGCAAAGGTTTAATCGTTAGAGGAACTCCCAAATACCTGGATGGGGGGGATTCTCTTTGAAAGCCAAGAATTCTGGAGACATTTCTCTGAATGGTAATGTGGGTGTTAAAGAAGAAAATTTTTGATTTGGAAAGATTGACCTCCATAGCAAAGTCATTCAAAATTTGTTTGTAAGCAAGCTCTTCCTTGACTGTTGGAATTCCTGTAACATGGTATCATCAACAAACTGTTGATGGGTCAGAACTTGACCATTCTCCGACAATTTGAGTCCTTGAATTTTGCTCGTTACTTTAGCATGCTTAATGGACCGCCCCAGCCCTTCCATCATGAGGATGAAAAGAAAAGGAGAGAGCGGGTCACCCTGTCTGAGACCTCTAGAAGGAAGAAAAATTTCAGAGGGAGAGCTATTAACTAAAATTGAAAAGCTGGAGGAAGTTACCAGGGCCATCACCCATCTAATCCAATTATGATCAAACCCATACGCAGTGAGCACTTTCTTGATATATGTCAAGTTTACTTATCATAAGCTTTGGCTATGTCCAATTGCATTATCATACCCACTTTCCTTCTACTAGTTAATGAGTGAACCACTTCGTGAGCTTGAATGATGTTATCTAGTATTTGTCTGCCTTCAACATACCCCGATTGTTCACCTGAAAAAAGCGAAGGCAGCAAAGGTTTGAGTCTATTGGCCACCACCTTGGAAATTATTTTGTAAACTACATTGCATAAGGCTATGGGCCTATACCTCTCTGGCGTTTGAGCATTTTCCTGTTTTGGAATAAGGGCAATGAAGAGGTATTGAGAGCTTTCAAAATAGATCTGTTCAACTTGGAATCTTCCACTACCCTTACAATATTCCTCTTGACAATGTTCCAACAAGCTTTGAAGAAATCCACATTAAATCCATCCGGACCTGGAGCTTTGCCGTTTTGCATTTCCTTGAGTACCTCACTGACCTCCTTTTTAGTTATAGGTCTATTTAGATTACAGTTGTCCTCTCTAGAAACTAACTTAGGGATGTGTTTCGTGAAGTCCTTGATGAAAGGTTCCCTTACTAAGATGTTTTCCTCGACAATACCTCTGAAGTGTCTAACTAACACTGCTTCTATTTCTTCTTGGATTGATGAATCTGCCCCTCCTCGTCCTTGATCGAAGAGATCCTGTTGTGAGTCCTGTTAGCTATGGTGGATCTATGGAAAAATTTAGTGTTGCGCTCCCCTTCCTTTAGCCATTGAACTCCTGATTTTTGTCTCCAAAAAATTCCCTCTTGTTTACATAACTGTTCCCATTCCTGATGATGTTTCTCTACCTGATCATTTTTGTTCTTATCAAATCCTTCCTTGATCAAAGCTTGGTTGAGCTCCAGAATTTTATTTTCAACATATTTATTGTCTGCAAAAATATTTCCAAATTCATTCTTGTTCCAATGTTTTAGCTTCATCTTGATGTGCTTTAATCTTTTGTGTAGCAGGAACATTCAAGATCCTTGAATATGCAAATCTTCCACCCACCATTTTTCAATGTTGCCTCTGAAATCTGGGTGTGAAAGCCAAATATTTTCAAATCTAAAAGGTCAGTTTCTTGGGGTGCCTATGCCCTTGATCTCCATTTGAACCGGCTAGTGATCTGAGCCTCCAAAAGGTAGAATTTTTGTAATTATTTCCTTGTCTAAAAGCATGAGATCCTCTGAGATCATGAATCTATCTAGCCTGGAGGCTACCTGGGAATCCCCTCCTCTTTTATTATTCCATGTGCAGAAGCCATTGTTCGTCTCAATGTCAACAAGCTTCATGTTTTCTGAAAAGTTTTGGAAGGCCGAGGAATCTTTGTTTAGAGCTCTTATGCCCCCTTTTTTCTCCGAGAGAGATCTGATCATATTGAAGTCTCCTCCAATGACCGAAGGTAACCCTTCATGTCTGGCCCGAAGATCCACCAAGGAGTTTATAAACCTAATTTTGTCATCTAACCTTTGAGGGCCATAAACATTCGTGACTAGATAAGTGTCCCTGTCTCCTACAGGCTGTATGACCACTAATAAATAATTCCTTGATGCCTCTGCATCAATTATTCCAATCTTCAGGGGATTCCAGAGAGCGAGGATACCCCCAGCTGTGTTTTCAGCTTTAACTTCTAGAAACTCAAATCTACTGAGCCATTTGCTATGGATTTGTCTTAACTTTTGAATAGAGCATTTCGTTTCTTGTACAAAAATTATATCCGGAGCTGCTTGCTTCATTTTGTTATTCAATATTCTCTGTTTTCTCTTACTGCCTAGACCTCTAATACTCCAAGTTGTGAACTTCATAATTAAAGATTGGTAAAGGAGTAAAAGGTTAGATCTTTCATCTTACTTGAGTCTACCATGATTTTTCCGAATTCCATCAGAAGCTCGTTCTACTTCTTCCTCCCTCTTTTTTTTCCTAGATATCTCGATGCTAGCCTCTGAGTTATTTTTGCTGCTTTCACCCCTTCATTCCTCTATTTTTCAGTGTTTTTTACTACCTCCAAACCCTTGGCTTGAGTTTTCCATAGGAATAACTGTTGTATTCTATTGATCTCTTCTTGTGGTAGTGATTCTACCCCACTTGTAGTTCCCTGATGCAAGAACCCTTCTAGATCTAGGTTTTCTCTGTCAAGAATCTCCTGTAGCTCATTGTCTTCCATTTCCATCTCACTCTGGTTCATTTTCTGATCCATTTCCAGTTTTGAATCACTCATAATTTTTCCTTTCTGTTTTTCATTTTCATGTGTTTGTTCATTATCTTCTTCCTTTCCCCTCCTATCATATCCTTCCTTCATTACTTGATCTTCTCCTACTATTTCTTCTTCCTCTTCGAGAACTTGGAACTAATTTTGATTGGCCTTTTGTCCTCCCGCTTGGTGTTGTTTTGGCCCTTTTTTGCCGTTTTTTCCTTTGTGAACTACTTTTTGAAAATTGTTTGTCTTTCATTGTGTTAGTATTTCTTTTGCTTTCTGCTTTACTGAGAGGGCAGTCTCTTAGAAGGTGCTCGTGTTCATGTTATCTACAACATCTAAATGGAATATGCTCGTAGTCTACTGTCTGCACCCATTCCTCATCAAAAACCTCCAAGATGACTTCATTCAGAAGAGCTCCAGATAGATCCATCTCCACATAGATCCTAGCAAAGGAGGTATATTTTCCCCTCCTAGTGGCTTCAACAGCTTTGACAAACCTTCCTAATTTATTGCCTATGGCAGCTAGTGATTCTATTTGCCAATAATCAAGAGGTAGAGAATAGAGTCTTACCCAAACCGAGACTGAAGTGAAAGTTTCCCTCTCCGGAAGGAAATTCATCTTCCATGGCCCATATAGAGCCCTGCTGCTGCATAGAAGTAGGGCCCGCCTTCGAACACTCTGTCTTTATCTGTAATGTTGGTAAACACCACAGTGAAGAAATCCTTGGACCTTAGATGAAGATCAATGCTTCCTTTAGGCTTCTAGTGGTATCTGATCCAAGGTTGTAATGCTTTTTCAGTGGGCCATAGCCTCATGAATTGCATATGATAACATAAGTTTGCATGTTCTCCCTGTGCGCCTGCAGCTCAGGACTATTTAAAACTACTTTCGCAGTGATTTCAGCCTTGGGTTTACACGGTCCCTTCTGATTTTTGTCTTTTGTTCCTTATTTTTTGTCAGTTTCCTCCTTTTCTTTTTTGCTATGATTCTCCTTTGATATGGATCCCTCTGCTTCCTGTTCCCTGTTTTTCCTTCCTTCCTCAGCATTACCCCTGCCTTTATTCGGAGGTCTCTTGCTTTTGTTGATCACCGCTACCTTGTAGGAGGGAGTGGAGCCCCCTCCTCTGTGCCCATCCATGGGGAAAAATTCCTCGGCAAACTAAAACCCTAGCCGCTTCCGCTTTGCCTCCACCGCCAATTCATAAAACTCATGTTAAGAACTTAGTTATTCTTTCATTAAGTAAATTTGTAATTTTCTAGGTTAATGAGTTGCATGGCGGTAGGTTCAAGGAAAAATTAATAGGGGAAAGCCTTTAACCACAAGATTGACTATGGCATAAGACATAATTAAAACCCTTACCAAGGAACTTTGGAGTATGGCCTAGCAAGGAAGATTAAAACTCACCCCAAACCAACAAAGGAGAGTGTGTGAGAAGAGTCTTTAGACATCCTCGATGCCTTTCAAATGGATCGACCTTAGTAGCGTTGTTGTGGTCTTGAGTAATCATAATAATGCCTTTAATGATGTAGAAGAGACAACCAAGAAATAACAATTTCCAAGTCAAAAGAATTCACCACATAAATAAGTCCTTAACAACAAAAATTCTCCCGTAAAGACATTTCCATTAAGCTCCAAGAGAGAATTGCTCTCACAATCCAACCACGAGCACAAATGAGGAAGCTCTATTTTATTTATAGAGTGAGATCTAACTTCCTTTACAATAAAATATCATTTTTTTTTTTTTTTTTAAGATCTAGCCTAAGATAACTAACTCCTAAAATCAAGTAAACTAACACATCATAAAAATAAAGTGGTCGAGCCACATGTACAATGATTTGATGAAGATGTGCCCCAAAAGGGTGGTTGATTCTCCCAAGCAAATAAGGAATGGTCCAAATTGCCACGTATAGCCTTTAAATGGCATAAGCTAGTTGTAGATGGTCAATAGTCCTTGAAAGAAGATGATGCAAACCTCAAAACAAGGCGATGAGTCATCCTAATCTAATAAGGTCCCCAACATTCATCCCCCTTTGTGCAAAAACTTCAAAGAAATGTTGGACATACTCCATTAAAGGGGTGACATCATGCTAACAACTTAAAAATTGTGTGAAATAATGGTCTGAGACCTCCAAGCAATGTCTGAAATGAAGACGCATCATTATGCCTTAGGTTAAAGCATTACATGAAGCATGAGAGATGCCTTTACAAGTCATAAATTAGCTCCCAAACTATCAGATAGCTATAATGGCATCTAATAAAGAGGTTAGCCTCCTTCAAAGCAACACAATAAAGACCTCAAATAGTTCTCCAATAACCCTACATAATTCTTCAAAAAAAGCTGAAGGTCAAGGCACTCCATAAAGCATTGGAGATGCCTTTACAAGCCAAAAGCAGGGTTATAAAACTCCTATAAAACCAAGACATGTCAAGGTACCAAGGGGTTAACCTTCAACCCAACTCATTATTCTCCAAAATAGTTCATTGAAGCCATTTCCACATCATCTATGACATGCCAAGAGAGTGACACATAACCCAAATCATCCAAGTTATCTTGTCCATGCCAACAAATTACCCCACTATTGTCACAAATGTTGTAGGTTCAAGTCAATCCTCAAATGATAGCATAATCAACCCATAAACTGACCAATAAGGACAATGTTCCATATCCTTCCACGTGGCATACTGAGGAGATGTCCACATGTGCCAAAAAAACACCAAAAATGCTATAGGAGGTGTGACACTTGCCTCGATATATGTGAAGTGCCTCAGAGAACATATGCTACCTTGGGAAACATGAAATTACCCAAAAATCAAAATGAGACCATGTTATAAAATATTGCTTTCCCATGCCACAAACCACTCTATTCATGTAAAAGTTTACTAAGGTACCCATGCGAGAAGGATGGGTAACATGGTGCACTTGAAATAGTACAATCTCTATACATACAATGTATCACCACATGATAGTCTAATTTTTTTTTTACTTTCCATGTTGAATGTTTTTGCATCCAGAGGTGCTCTACAATCCATTATAGGGGAGATATGCAAGTGTAATGTATGTAAACATGGTTTAATATGTTGAATTTATATCAATATATTCAACTTTTAAGAGTTAAAGGATTTGTAAACATTTACATGGCGGCTCAATTAAATAATAATAAAAGGTTAAAAATAATATTGAACCAAGTATGAGGGAGATGTCATAAAAAAATTAAAAATAATAAAAACAATAAAATTCAATTTGTTATATTTGAATTTTGTTTTTATTAACAAAATTACGATAATTTTTAAAATAAAAGAAAATGATGATATACATATCACATTAAAATATATAACATATAATATTACTTACAATAAACTTACAATATAACAATATTTTTAACTACGGATATTCACGCCCACTTTACCATAGATATTGTCAACTTGAAAATAGGCTTTGTTACAATACCATGACTCATCAATACCACATGTTCAAAAACCATCTCTCATTTCACAATCAAAATATTTTATAAATATATATTTTTTTAAAATTTAATTTTTAATACTACACTCTTTAGCTAGTATTGAAGAGATGTTGTAATGCCCTGTCACTTTACCATAGATATTATCAACTTGAAAATAGACTTTGTTACAATATCATAACTCATCAATACCACATGCTCAAAAACCATCTCTCTCTTTCACAATCAAAATATTTTATAGATAATTTAAAAAAAAATTTTTTAATACTATGGAGAGATTTGTAATGCCCTGTTATGTTAGACTATCTAACCATTTTGACTTGGACAAATTACATAAAAAGAATAAAAAAAAAAAATATAATTATGAATTATAATATTAATTAACATTTTGACTCACTGAAATTACGTAAAAATTAAAAAATAAATAAAAAAATAAAAAATAAAATTATAATTACTAATTGTTAATAATTAAACCAATGTAGATCCATTTTAACTCCAGAGGTAGGGATCAAATTTTTAGAGTTGCAATTTTTTTCTCAATTTTTGCATTCAAAAAAGAGGTTTGCACCAAGAGAGATCAAATCTCTCTTGACTCTTGATAAATCCAGAGTTAAAATGGATATAGGCTAGTTTATCCTCAACGACTATAATATACTATACACACTCTAACCATACATGAGATTAATAATTTCAATGATGTTTGATAAATCCAGAGTTAAGATGGATACAATGTCTTTATCCTCAACCGCTATAATATACTATACACACTCTAACAAAATATGAGATTAATAATTTCAATGATGTTAGTGTCGACATACGATTAACAATTTCAATAATTAAGCAAAGTCTTTCGGTACAAATCACATAAGAGAAATTTTTGGCCAAAGCTTTTGGAACCAACAAATGTGGTTCATCATCACGACAAGGCTTAAATAAAGAGAGCAATGTAGAGACATAATTTCAAGTAACGACTATATTTGAATGATAATATTTAAATTATGATATTAATTTATTAATATATCAAAAACAAATATTAATAAATAACCACTATATTAAAGGCTAGTTAAAAAATAATATTTAAATAATGATATTAGTTTATTAATTTATTAAAAACTATTAATAGGTAACGACTATATTTTTTTTCTATGTAAGACTAATTCTATTAAAAAAGTAAAAATATAATACACCTAGGCTTCGCCTCAAACTCTGTTTCTAGTGTTCATCGAACAATTGAAACTGCCCCAGATTGGGGAAACCAGCTTGAGTTTACAAAAACAGTTACCATATTACTCTGTAATGACATAACAGACACCAAAATTCAACCTTGGGACCCAGCAAGAAGGTGCTACTCAGCTATACTGGACATGACAACAGACTAACATAACTACTGTACTGTTAATCATATGCAAAAATATCAAGCGGTTGGACCAACCCATGATCTGCCTGAAGCTGATTTGGTTCATGGGTGGCTGCAAATGCCAGAAGGCTTCAGTTGTTTGGCTCCTCCTCAGGAGGTTCCTCGACCATGGGACACACATACAGTTCCCAATCATCTTCCGTTTTTTCCACTACGCTCTTCTCAGCATCGCGTGTAGGCCCCTCTATCTTTTGGGTGTCTCTTGTGCTGCCAGCGCACTCCACCGTTAAAGCCACGCTTGCAGAGCTGCCACCCGCTCGTTGAGAATCATCTGCATGCTCATCGTCACCATATAGTCTTCGAAGCTTGGTTTCCTGACTAACATCCCTTGAATTTCCCCCCTGAGTATCTCTTAGATCCTGGTCACTCATGTCCGGAGAATGCTCCTCAAAACTTGTCCCTTGATCGCTGTCTGATGTTTCTTCTTTAGTGAAGACGACAGTTACCTTGGCAATGATAATGGGTTTGTTCAGCCGACTATGGAACCTGAAATGGGTAGCGTGAGAGGTAGAGCTAGGACGCTGCTGTGAAATTACAGAATGGAGCCCAACATCTCTGTGTGAGCCCCTTGATGCCATTCCACGCCCGCGCCTTCTGCTTGCATAAGAATAGTGTCTGAGCCGAGGTCTGGGTTGAAGCTCATCTCCCTGGTTCTATGGAGAGGAAGGGGGAGTTGAGCTTTGCATAGTACGAGGTCTCCCCGAGAGCCTCCCCGAGAGCCTCCATAACGACTCCTCATACGCTCCCTAACCATCCTAGTGAGAATCGGAAGCAGATCAACCAGAGAATTAGCAAGGGATGGGGATTGATTGCAGAAACAGGGTTTTTGAGCATAATTTAGAGGGCAAACCATGGAGTGGGAGAAATGGAGGCAATTTCCAAGTCTATGCAGCTAAGGTGCCAACAACGTTTTCCAATGGTTGTTCTGCTACCAGTGAACTTTGCCTGCAGCGGACAAGAGTTGCGGATTGGGGGACGAACAACAGGAGCAAGAGGCGCCATTCTGATATCCATCTCTCGGTTTGAGGAGTTCTTTATTGCCATCTGCATGTGGGACAGATTTCGGCTGTTGTGAGCCTTGATCTGGACCCCATTCATCACCGGGCTGGTCCTTGCGCCGACGAAACTTAATGAGCCCATTAATTCTCTTGAAAAACAACCGCATCCGAGTGAAGTAACGACTATATTAAATAACTAGTTTTTGAAAATTAATATTTAAAATAATTTATTAAAACCAAATATTACTAGTTTTTGAAAAATAATATTTAAATAATATATTAATTATTAAAATATTTAATATTAAAACTTTATAACATTAAAAAAATTACACTTTATATCTAATAAACTTTTAATATAAACACTAATGAAAATATATAAAATTACTTCTTTAATATAATAATATAAAAATATTTAGTTTGTACTCATTACTCTTATGAGAAAAGATTGAGAATAGAAACCATTTTAGATGCATTACTCCATTTATAACCTAGTTACCGACTAACCCCAATCTAATCTACCCTTAATTAAGAAAAAAACGTTTTATTTTATTTTTGGGAGAAAATTTGCAAGGGACTTCAATTGCACCAAGCTTCAAACCTTAGATAATTCAAAACGGATTTCACTTTAAAATAGTCTTACGAAGCTCAAGTACTTTAATCTAACGCCAGAATTAGCTTGAACTGAGTAGGGTTTACGGTTTATTATATGGAATTTTCAACTTCAATCGAAAATCCCCCAAGCACATACTGTCGATTTTTACCCCTACGATAGCTGAAAAGGAAAGGTTTTCTCTCTTCCCTTGTTAGAAGTATGCTTGACTTTCCACTGGCTATGATCATCTGGCTATATGAAGGATCTGTCCTGCAGCAGCTTTAACATACCTCCCGTTGGTTGCGATATGGATTTATTAGTTAACTTCTAACAAATAATCAGGCATCTATAACTTATCATCAGTTAACTCCTTATCAGCCAGAGGCGCCAGAACTCTGCTTTCTTTCCGGATCCTACCTGACCTACTGCTAAGCACCCACTGCACTTCATCTTTCTTTCCTTCTGGTCTATCTCCATAGGTGGGTCGTTCTTCACACAATAATTCTTTCTTTATGGCGCGGTCCCCAGCTTTATCCAATTTATGAGATTAAACTGTGCAACAAACTGAACTCTCAAAGTTGCTCGCCGCAGGTCCTCTTGATTTCTAGGTTTGAAAACTGGAACAAGTCGTTCGTAGAAAGTAAGAAATCCATGTGAAAAGAGACTAATTATTATTTCAGATTAAGGAAGCAGATTATCTCAGTTAGTCCCGAGTATATCAGTGACAATCTGCAGCATATTTATTTTCCAGACGTATTTTTATTCAGTTGAACAGGGTTGCGCCTTAACCAAGCTGTCATCATCAAGCTGCACTACCTCCTGTTTGGTAATTGTTGCCATGCACAACGCTAAGTGAAGTGGCAAACAATCTTATAAGGAACTATAAGATTCCCATAGTTTAGGGTTTAAGGATTTATTTGAGAGTTTCAGGGTTTTATTTTTGGGTAATTTACCGAGTATTTGTAATTACATCGTGGAAATGAGGAAGAAGGTGGATGAGCGCATCCGAACCATGGTGGAAAATGGAGTCAAAGCCAAACATCGTTCCCTTTTTGTCATCATTGGAGACAAGGGCCGTGACCAGGTAAGAGCTTAAACTAAACATTTCACTGCAACGTATTGCGTTAATTCGATGAAGAGTCGTATGATAAGCCAAAAGATTGCAGGTTGTCAATCTTCATTATATGCTTACAAAGGCAACTGTGAAGGCACGTCCATCTGTGCTCTGGTGCTACAAGAAAGAGCTTTTCCTTAGCAGGTATGTCCAACGTTTTCTTTGAACTTCCGCGAAAATAATTCTGAGCGTTTTTTGTTTTTTAAATCTGTTTACCTTTCTCCGTCTTGCATTATGGTAGTTTTTATCTTAAAGACATTACAAATCCCTTACCTTTCTCCGTTTTGCATTACCAGCACTAAAAGCTTTACCATTTACCAATCCGGATGGCTGGATTTGGGGTGTAAGTCCGTGGCCTATGTAATCGCATCTTCCATCACCCCTGTACTAACATTGCTGGTGGTTTGTATTCACCCCATGGTTGTTATCTCTGTGATATTGCAAAACTATCTTACTGCAGTAATATATCCTTGTAATGATGATTAGGCCTTTTTCATTAAATCTGCGTCCGGAACGCAACAAGAAACCTGGGAAGAGTTTACATGCGGTACAGAGGTGCTATCTGTTCTAAGTACATCTTTAATGGAGATTAAAAAATTTCTTCTACATGCCTACCATGATCATACATGAAACAAAAATTACTGCAACTATAGATTCTTCAAAATTTGCCACAGAGCAGGACACATTTACATTGCAACTACAGATTCTACAAAATTTGCCACAGACCAGGACACATTTACATTGCGTTGTCATGGATTAACTTGGTGGGTTGTGGACATTTTGTCGGAGGGTCCATCTGGCACACTGCTAGCTATGCTGCGATCCACGACTGCATTTCTCTGGGCTTGTAAATCTGCATATTGGCAACTGCATTTCTCTGGGCTTGTAAATCTGCATATTGGCAACTGCATTTCTCTGGGCTTGTAAATCTGCATATTGGAGACGGAACCAGTCCATTTCTTCTTCTAACTGAGTTAACTATGCTTTTTGCTTCTGGAATTCTACGTGGAGGAAGAGGATGTGCTCTGACTGCTGGTTCACCTGTTGCATGATTTCACTGATCTCCGAATTCCCTTCAATTTGGGGGTGAGGGAAAAGCGGGCATTGATATGGGCCCCCAGAGCCTGAAGGTGGTGTATCTCGACTCACCATGTCTTCCCAACGAACTATAGACCAGTCCCACGATGCAATAATCTCTGGTGGGCGAATCAAAGCAAAGAGAATAAACACAGAGGATGACTGATAGACTTGTTTCAGAGATCCAAGAATGTCACGCTTGAAGAAGAAGATGGCTCGGCCCAAGAAGTCCCTTGACGTGCTGTTGCCCCTTTGAGGTGAAAGTTGAGGGATATCGTATGTTGACGAGAATGAGAGGCCCGTCTTGTGCAGGCCTTTCTCGTTCCCAGAGAGAGAAATTTATAGGCACTCCAAACTGGTTTTCTGAGCTATTAACCTCTTCCACTGCAACCGATGAAGACGAGCCAACCACCAAATTGTGGGCCTGATCATTCCATGCTTGGTTGGTGAAGAGGATAGGGACCACACCTTCACACGTAGTGTTGGGGTCAAGGTCAGCCCGCTGAGCCCAAACAGACCAACCAAAAAACTGAAAATAAACAAGCCAAGGGAGCCGCTGACAAACACCAGAGCAGCTGTGGCGACTGTTTTCCATTCCAGATGATTTATTTCGATTGCTCTTCTTCTCAAAATTTCGAGATGATTGAGACTGTCACCACCCTCTGTTCCTGCCATGAACGCTTCATCTATGCAGGTCAAATCCCACGCTTTAGGATATCTGTCATTCCTACTTGTTTTGATTACGATTGGTTTGGACACCTTCAGAATAGAGGCCAAAGCGTGGGAGGAGATCCAATTCTGGCTTGTATTTGTCCTTGTAGCTTGTATGACATCAGCTAACAAAATGCTGGACAACTGACATTCATTCATCCTGCAACGCATGACGCAGTTTCGACACCATCGTTTGAACTTGATATTGATTAGGAGAGAGATGCGGGAAATTGAAAGAGATAGAAGCAACGATTTATGGTTTATGTCAAATTGATCTTTGTTCTTGTTTCGAAACGTCCCTTTAGGAGGGGGGGGGGGCAAAAGTACATACTTCTGTTCTTCATGGGATAACTCGCCATCCTGTTGAGCCATTGATCTCCCATTGCCTTGCTTCTAGCTCGCAAGCCGCGTTAGCTTGTGAGTCTGCTTCCTTATTTTGCCCTCTCAGGATATGGAAATAAGATTTAGAAGAGAAGTCCTTCAACAAGGCTCCGATTCTGCAAAGGAGGAGGGAGATTTGATTGTTTGCCAGATTAGAGCCTTCGAGGAGGTGCTGGATGGTAATGAGAGAGTCACCAATAGTAATTATTGAGGAAGCATTCCGACTCTTGGCTATCTGGAGGCCACAAAACAGCTCATACATCTCCGCAAGGTTGTTTGATCTATGGCCAACCCCCCAGGCATACTTAACTTCCAGTTTTCCTACGGGATTAAGAAGAATCCCCCCTCCTCCTGCCACCCCTTTTTGTTCCATGTTAACACTCCGTATAAAGAATTTTTGTAAATGGTTGCTTTGGTTCACTTTCGAGGTCTTCAACAACCATTTGTATTTATTATTATATTGTGTGCTGTAGAACTGTCATATATTTTTGAATTTTTGGCAAGGTATTTTATTTCATCTCAGTATTTGAATGATCACAAGTATTGAAATAACACTGCCAACAATAATTATCTAGATGATTTTCTTTGTGTTGCAGTCATAAGAAAAAGCGCATGAAGCAGTTAAAAAAGATGATGCACAGAGGATTATTGGATCCAGAGAAAGATGATCCCTTTTCACTATTCGTAACTAGCACGGAGATTCGTTACTGCTATTATGCAGAAACCGAAAAGATTTTGGGAAATACTTTTGGCATGTGTGTGCTTCAGGTTAGATTCTAGTCATATTTAGATTGCATGTTGGAGGCTAAATAACATAAACTGTGACTCTTTATAAGTGTTATTTTATTGAACTGTTTATATGCTGAATATTTTTTGAACTTTTTTGGTTAGGATTTTGAGGCACTGACTCCAAACCTGCTGGCACGCACTATAGAGACGGTTGAAGGAGGTGGTTTGGTGGTGTTGCTTCTTAGTTCTCTTTCCTCACTTAATAGTCTCTACACTATGGTTATGGTGGGTATATCTGTCTCGTTTCTGAATATCATTTTGACAATTAATTGCATATTGTATATTTCATGTCACCTGATACTTTTATTTTTATCATGTTCAATGATTTTGTCAATAGGAGCCTCTGTCAAGCCATTTCATACAAAAGTCTAGATGGCTATCTATTCTTCAACGTATTTAATACTATCCACAATTTTGTTTCTGTGCTAGAAACTTTGTTTAAGATACTTCTGTTTTACATACATATTTAGTGAAGCTATTTGTGGGATGGAAAAAATATGTTATTTCCTTTAATAAATTGTGCAAAAATTGACCTCTTGTTTATCTGCATTCTGCTTTGTTTGGAATTCTGATACCATTTACTGAAACAGTCTGTTACTGCCATTTTTCAAATATTTATTTGGAAGGTCTCAGCTTGATGGTGCTGGCATATTTGTATTGTACATGTTGCTTTGCTGCTTATTTGTTTATTCAGACTCAACATCTATGTAGCAAGCTCTTTGGCTTTAGTTTGTCCATGACATTCTCTGACATTTAGTTTTCTGTTTTGCCTTAATCTTTTATTTTATGAAGATAATCCTCCCTGGCTATTTTGGATCTTCAAGTCCATTTCATGTCCTCTTTCTTGCAATTTGCAAATAGTCCTCCATGCTAATCTTTGACATCAAGTTGAATTAGTAACTTATTTCCATGCAAATGAGTGCTCAATACAGAGTTTTCAGTAGTTTAAGCACCTGGTTGAAATTTCTGCAATGTTGAAAGCATAGATTGAAATGCCCTTTTGGTGACCTTGGTTTTCAAACTCATTGACAACTCTTTACCTATTACAAAACAGGAAATCTGCTCTAATTTCGATGTACTTATATTTGTAGTAAATATATTTTCCAAGGGAAACCTCATGGATCCCCCTCTTCACTGAATATATCCAGATGGAGGACAACTCAACTGCCAGCCACAACAGTGGCTGGTTACCCAGACAGTGTTATCAGAACTGGCCAACTGGACCATTGCTGAAGGTTATTTTAGGTGGAACTGGTGGTTCCAACTGGAAATAGCTGATGTACAGAACTGGTAACTCTTGTCCTGAACCATCTGGTTCCATACGGAAGGTGCAGGGCCCACTTAAAAGACAAAATATAATAATGTTATTAAAAAAATTAAAACCCTAAACCTAAATCTAAACCCCCTCCCATAAAAATCCTAAACCCTAAATCCTAAAAACTAAAAAATTAAAACTATGAACCCTAAACTTAAATTCTGTGCTATTTTGGTCATATGCACCCTTGCTTACTATATACATGAGAAAATTGAGCATATATGTGTCTAAGACATGATTTGGATCATAATTGCATTTATTGCAATAATATCAGCAATATTGAGATATATTGCAAGATTTTCAAGGTGGCAATAATATTTCCTGAAAAAATATCCTGACATTAGAAAATGATATTTTTGTATATCATCAGTAAGATTTTCAGCCACAGATATCAGCACCTACACACCATGCCCTGCCCTAGGATGACCAAGACAATCTCCTCATACTTTCATGTGGATTTGTCAAACGAGGGCAACAAGCAACAGGCAAAGGTTTAGAATGCCTTAGACAATAGAAGGGTGAGATCTCGGGTCTCTTATCAGCCTTCCCCTCAGGGAGATCGACAGATACTATTGAGACAAGTTCGATGATGTCGAACCATATGTCAGTTCACAGGTTCTCAGAGCACTAGAGGGACCAGCTCCAGACAGCACCAGAGCAGGGCACCTTTGACACGTCCAACTACCTCCCAGTCCCATAGGAGCAGCCAAAGACCTGTTCAGAGTTTCTTCTTTTCGACCTCAGATGCTAGGAGTATCCCTTGCTCATATATTCTCCCCCAGGATCATATGGCAGGATCCATTGCTAGCCCGAGGGGACTTCGACAATGAACCAGTACCCAATTCGCCTCCCTTGCCATCGGTCATTACATTTAGGAGCCCCTGGCATGTCTACCTTCATTGCCAGACCTTACCATCTTACTGTCTCATTCCTTTAGCAGGCCATTATTATTTTGTATCGTGTTGTAGACTATTGAGTATTTTGTATTGTACCATGGTCTCTTATTTATGTGGTGCGGCAGCACTACCACTTGCTCTCTATATGTCATTTTTAGCAGATGTGCTTGCACTCCCATATTGTAGTCATACTAACTGTACTCTTCTTCAGTCCATTGACCTACTTTTGTGTTCATCAGTTGGACATCAATAAATTTACTTGCTTACTTTATATTTTCCAATGATTGTTTTTTCCAATGATTGTTTTTTTTAATATTTTTATTTTTTAACAAGCTTGCTGATGTTTTTTCTGATATTGGTGATAAGCTATAATATGGGCCCTTGACGATATATTCGTTGACACATAAACGTAACATTGGTTTGGATTTTCATATATATATATATATATATACCAGTTTCAGTCTGGTTCTGGTTTTTGGGGTTAGCTAGTTCAGTCACTGGTCTGGTTTTAATCAATGTTGCAAACATTATGTTGGCAAATATATCACTGAGGGTCAGGAAAACAACTTACGGTAACATTGGGGAAAATATCAGACAATATTGGCAAATGTAAAAAAATTCAAAAATATTCGTTTTATAATTTTTTTAAACATCTAAAGCAACACCCTCCCTCTAGTCCTATTATGGGCAAAGACATTAGGGAAGAACCTCTTTATTCTCAATCCCCTACCTTCCTTCTTCAAACTGAGAAAAAATTCCAAAATTCTTTTGACTCAGCTGATATTTTCCATTTTCAGGTGATATATTGCTGATACCTTTTTCTGAGGAAAAGAACTGTATTTTTATTAGGATAACAAAAATACATGGTCAGATGCCTGTGGCATTCGAGAGTGCTTTTAAACCCCTTTAATGACATTTGTCCACGCCATCTTCACACAAAAAGCTGAGGTTTGTATTTGGACAGTTACATCTGCATCCTGTTCAGAAAAACAAAAACGATATTCAAAATATTACATTGACCATTTATCATGAGACCTGAAGATTTCTAATACAGGAAACTGAAATAGAAACTGAAGAGACTGAGAGTTAGGACCATTCTGGATTTCAATAATGATCTGGGCTCCTCTTTCCAGCCTAACTCTATCTTTTGAAAGCCTCTCTGCAAGTCTGTTTTTGACATTTGTCCCAGACGATATGAGACAGAGATGTCTGTGGAAAAAATGTTAGTTGATTGAGAAATTCATCACACAATGGACATAATATAAAATTTCCGAGAGCAATTTCTCTGCGTATCCATTAAATAATCAACATTGAGTCACCATAAATTTGTAGTTGGTTACACCAGTCTCTTGTGCTAGCTTGATGACCAGTGTTAGAGCCATCAGTTCACAGAAGTTATTGGTTCCCTGTTCAATTCCAGGTTTAATTGAAAGACTATGCTCTGAAGATAAGTATATAATTCCTCCTGAGGCTCGCTTAGGAGGGATTCCCTGTGATGCACCATCAAAAAAGCCCATGAAATATCCTTATTTATTGCCACTTCGGTTTGAGAATGAGAGATATATTTTTACTGCACATGTGAGAAGGCTTTTAGAATATTTTGGCCTGGACTGCACATTTGAGGTGTAATGTCTCTATCTTCAAACAGATTTAGACTTCTGGCAAGCCACACACCTTGGAATATGTTAGGGGCTAAGTTGCACAAAATGTCGAAACGTTTCAGTTTCTGGAACAGGTATGTTTAGAAATGTCACCTCCCAGAAATGGAAATGTCGGCCGAAACATCATATATGTCTAGATATATATAAAAAAGGTTATAAATAAGTGAATAACACATTATCTCGCAAGAAAAAAGGAAATAAGATCCATAGATGACAATCTGGAAGGAAAACCAAGTCTATATTAACTCTCGTACATGATTACATGATGGTCAAGTTTTGATCGAGTTTTGGAGTTTCGGGTATGGGTATGGCCCGAAATTCCGGGTTCCTAGAAGTTTAGTGCAACATAGGGTTAAGGTGTAGTGCTCTGGTCTTAGAAGTTTATTTTTTGCTACACAAGGTTCTCAAGGCCTCTTCAAATTTTCCTTCTTCCCAATGATTCCTTATCACTATCACCTCTCCACCTCTTCCCAAACCTTCTTGGATTATGAACATTTCAGAATGATATGATATATAATTTCTTTTGCAAGATGACATTGACAACACCATCTTGGTCCAATAAAATTCCTTTTCTGAAGAACTTCCCACATTGATGTTTATTGTGTAAACTCATCCACATGAATATCTTGTTTTGTGTTGGACATTTTCATTTCCAAATGATTTTCCACCACTAGAGCTGCTGACCTTCTCTTCGTTCTTCTGCTAGTGCTTTGTAGCCTATTTTTAGAAGATAAGCCCCTGTAGAATTTAATGACCAAATCAGCTGGTCCTCTTCTTTGAGTCTAACATTTTAGTCTCTCAAGATGTCTGTGTATCCATTCCGCTGCATATTCTCCCCCCAACCAAACTCTTCCCATGATAGCCACTATTGGTTCCAATCTGTGGTCCTTTCTCAGTTTGCAGCCTGTCAAAGATTATAATAACTTTTGTTCCTCAGCTCTTGAATCATTTGTAAGGGAAGTCTGTGCATACCTCTCTTCTCTACCCAAGGGTCAAGACCAGCTTGCACTTTATCACTTTTCCCAGTTTGCCAAATCAAATTGGAAAAATTGCAATTTTTTCCAGCGATATTATTGCCAAGCTGAGAGGCATATTGTGATGTTGGTGATATATTACAGATATTTGCAACCCTAGTTCTAATAACATTGAACCTTGAGGGACTCAACCAGATTGAACCTATGACCTATGGCGTCCCTATCAACAACATGCCTTGGTGGATGGTTCAATTGATTGAGCTAACTCTTGGGGCTTATATTAAAAGGGCATGGGGTGGTTTTTGATCCACTTATCTGTGCGTGGGTCATGAGATCATTTAATATAATCTCTCTAGGTTCAACCACATATTCAATCACTATCTCAAGATGACCCCATGGCTCTAGGAAAGTTCCTGATGGAAATTGAGCCTTACCCATTGGTGAAACTATTTGTAGTAAATGTTATATGGTCATAGTTGGGAATTTGGATTACAGCCGAATTGTGTATGCTTTATGAAAGCAAACTTTATTTTGATTGATTGCAGTGGGGAATACATTAGTTATGCTTATGCTTGTGTATACGTATACTCTCTAAATTAGATGCTCTGCAAGGCATGTGTTCACTGGCTTTGAGTCGATCTGTTTGTGTTTTAGCAGATGTTTGATGCTAGGGATTTGTTTCTCATATCTTTCTCATCACTGCATTAGTTGAAGTACCATTTTTCTTTGATTTCAGGATGTTCATGCGAGATTTCGTACAGAGTCTCACGTCGACACAATTGCTCGCTTTAATGAACGCTTCATTTTGTCTCTGGCATCCTGCAAAGCATGCATAATTATGGATGACGAGCTTAACATTTTGCCAGTATCATCACACATTCGTTCAATTGCACCAATATCAGTGCCAGAGGTTAGTATTGAATAGTTCCATTACTTCAAGTTCAAATATCGATTATTATTTCTTTATCTGATTTTGGCATTGTTTAGCGTCCTTTTTCTAGCTTTTTTGGTTGTTAAAAAGTACTGGAACTTTGATTTTTCAATTTTGGTATCGTTTTCAGATTGTGATTATTTAACATTTGCATTTCTTCTCTTACTACCATGTTTTATCTGAAGGGTGATGAGGGATTATCTGAGGCAGAGAAGGACCTAAAAAGTCTAAAAGAGCAACTTCATGATGATCAACCAGTGGGGCCATTGATTGGGAAATGCCGTACATTGGATCAGGTGATAAATATCTTCTCCTTGAAAACATTTCTAGGTCTCTTACATTTCTCAAATCTCTAATTATATCTGTTGGTTCGTAATTTAAGGTTAGAGAAGTATGTGACATGAGAATTCTCTTTTTGATCTTCGACTGATACAAACTAATGTGCTGGATTGTGAAGGGAAAAGCTGTGATTACGTTTCTTGATGCAATACTGGAAAAGACATTGAGAAGCACTGTTGCCTTAACTGCTTCACGAGGGCGGGGAAAGTCTGCTGCCTTGGGTCTTGCTATTGCTGGAGCTATTGCTGCGGGGTCCGTTCTATGTTTTTGAAACTTATGATATGAAATTTATATTGATGAGATAAGATGGGTTGATATGTATTATATAATGACATCTCTCGCAGGTATTCAAACATTTTTGTCACTGCACCAAGTCCAGAAAATTTGAAAACATTATTTCAGTTCATTTTCAAAGGGTTTGATGCACTAGAATACAAGGTCTGTAGCCTTTTGTTGAATGAAATTCAAAATTTCAGTTTAATTTTGTGTATTCACTAACTTGATCATGTTTCTATTTCAACCATGTAGAAGTAAGAAAAGAGAGATGCATTTTTCTGTTAATTGTAGTTTCCCACCAGAGGCTACTATTTCCGTCCGATAATTTTTGTATGGAAATTTCTTCTGGTTCGTTTTATAGATGTATTGTGGAATGATATTCAAGTCAGTTCTGTCCATTACTGAACTAAGCTATATTATCCTGCTTTTGGTTATAGGAGCATACCCATTATGACTTGGTACAGAGCACAAACCCTGCATTTAATAAAGCTATAGTTCGAGTAAATATCTACAAGCAGCATCGACAAACAGTACAGGTAAACTTTGTTGTTTTCTTTGAAGAAAATATTGCTTCCTCATGTTTTTTTCTATGATTTTTATCTTTCAGCAAGAGGACTTTGGTGATTAGTTCCATTGTCCACATCTAAAGATTGTGATTCAGAAAGATGCAGCTTCTTTCATTGCCATGTCTTCCTTATTGCTTTGCGTTTCTCTTGTGCTGTGTATCTCTGGGCCTTTAAGTCCTCTTGATCTACATATCTATGCCATATATCCATGGAAGTGTAACTGATTTCCTGTTGGCATATCTATTGTTAAGAAAATATGAGCTGATTGTGATTTTGTAGAGGTTACATGATTTGAAATGATCATATGTTAAAACTGATGTAGAATTGATTAGCCATTATTGAATTGATTGTTAACTGAAAATGCGGAAATCGAGGAAACTGCTTGAGAAGAAAGACTTTACGACCGCTGATTAAACATAAGTAAGATGCATAACAAAAATGAAAACAGTGAAAACACAGTGATACCAGACAACAAAGTTGATTATGGAGTTCGTCCCTGATGGACTACATCTCCAGGTCCGCTTTCAAGGTGCGCGACCGTTTTATTAGGATTGAACTAGAAGAGGTCGATTACACAGAGATTTGACCAATCTGAATGTGCTCGCAGGCACTTCTGGTCATTGTCAATAGATAGCTCTCTGAACCAGGTTTCCAACGCCTGTTAGGGTTCCCAATTCCGACTCCGGATGCTCTTGTTACACTGAAAACAAAACTGCCTATGACCTCCAGAATCTGCATACAAAAACTAAATCATCAATATCTCCTTCAATGAACAAAAACTGCCTCTTATAGGCCTGCAGGTACATTCAAACCTCCTCTGGCCTAAACTTGGCATGAATTGGCTTATTTTTGGGTAAGTTGATACTCGATCTTGTTGTGAAAGGACACCTAGGGTAAGCTTCTAGGTCTTCAAATTAATTTGTTTAACAAAACTCTTAACAAAAACCCAAAAATACATTATATTATAACAGAACCGCTGGTGGCTTACTGACTGGGCGGAGGAGGTTGACTGCCCATGTGAATAGGCGGCGGTCTAACCACCAACTGCCACCTCTGTGGTCTTCCTTAGCGGTTCCGGCGATCATCGCACTGATTGTTTGCATGTGCCCACGTTTCTCTTGACTGTCTTACCCTAGCGGTTTCGACGCGGTCTAGGTTGATGCCAACGGTTAACTCCTTGACTTTGGTCACATGTTATGTTACGCTGCGGTGAGGGCCCGCGGTTAGCTCCAAGCCGTGCTTAAATTACCTGATGGTCTTCCTCCGATCACATGTGCCCGACCCTTCACGGTTCCGCTGTGGTTAGGAACTGGAGGCTTATGAAAACCTCGACGATTTTCACATCTCCGCTCACATGCTGTTTACTCCGCTGCGGTGAGAAGTGGCAGTTAGGGATAATTGTTTTAATTTGTAATGTTTTATATGTATTTCAATGTGTAAGGCCGAGAGTTTTGTTATATGGGTTTTAACTTTTAAGCTTAGGAAATGTATTTTTAATACATAGTTTTGAATGCGATAGGTTTGGTAGGTTTAGAACTTAGGTAATGGTTTAGGCTTAAAGGTTTAGCACTTAGGTAATGTCATAGTTTGGTATTATGTGTATACATGGGTTTTATGTGTTAGGTCTTTTAGACTTTTACACACCTTGGATTAAAAACCCTTTTTCAACACATTTGTCACAATGTGACATAAAATCACATGCATATCGTCGACACCAGCTACATTTGCGACGACAACCCTTTGTCGACACCCAAATCCTGAGAAGGCGGAAGACAAACACGTCGAGGACCAAATCCTGGTGGAACTGTCGATGAACACTTGTCGACAACCAGATACAAACCCATTACCATGAAAACCATTAACATCACCTGAACAACCTGAACCATAATCAACACTGTCGAAACTGAATGACTCTGAACTGAATACTGACGATGACATTGAACACTGACGACAACACTGAACACTGACGATGATCCTGTGCAACTGATCTGACGAGATCCTCCTGGATCATTACAACACACTTATTGCATTGGAAAGGTGTTGCAGACCAAATGATTAGCCATATTGAAAGGTGAGAACTGCCAAAGAAGAGACAAATGTCTTGAAAAATGTTATATTCCTATATCAACGAGTTTAACAGCGACTGGTACACCGTACAAGGGATTAGCATTGAGTATATTGAATAAAATTCTTGCCCTTTAGAGAAAAGTCATGCTTTTAGACAAATAAAATATCGTTTATATTGTTAAATCTAGTTATTATTAGAATTATTTTTTGACTAGAAAAGTGAGTGGTGTAAAATATGTGGAGTCAATTGATAGAATGTATCAACATTCTTTTATTTGTTAGCCTAACCACCAAAACTAATTACCTATGTTGCCAGGAAATGTGGGTTCGGGGACGGGGACGGGGACGGGGACGAGGACGTCATTTTCTGAAACAGGGTGCGTGGGTTCGTTGGGGGTATATTATAATTTATATATAATATATAAATATTATATTTTATAAATAATATATAGTGGATTTGTTATATTTTTCAACTTTAACAAGAAAACTAAAATACTTATGATTTAAACTTTTAAATATTTAAACATGCACTATTGGAACATTCAACATTCACAACGAAATTTCAAATTTCTAGTGTTATATCAAGTGCAAATTGGAGTTTACATATTAGTAAGAATCATGATATATGTCCATTTGTCATTCTACATTCAAAATTTGCCTTGAGGCATCTCCAAACAAAACTAGGAAATTTAAAATACTAAAATAAAAATAGCTAATGGTGAACAATGGCTTCCTCAAGCCATGTCATCAACATCACTTAGATCTTCAATTAGCATGCTCTCCAAGCAGGAATCACTCTCATCTTGAGGCTCTTTCTCATCCATAGCAATTGGAGGTAGCTCAATAAGGCCATCTGGTTGTATCTCATCGCCCACACACATAGCATCATTTGTGTATTGGCCTCATCTCTTGAAAGGACCCTCCTTGTAACCAAGATCTTTTTGAGATATGAGTCAAAGTGTGCTATGAATGTACATTAAGTTCTCTGCCTTCTTTGAGTCCAACCTATTTCTCTTTGCTGAATGGATAAAGGCATAAATACTCAAACTCCTCTCGAAAGATGCCGAACTAGCTACTTGGACTATTAGGGGAAGCCCATTAAATTAATTAAAAATTTAAAAATAAAAACTAAAATGAACTCCAAAGAACCCGATTTTGGGGTTCCAAGTACCCATCATCAGGGTTCTTCGTACTTGTCAAATTTTTTTAATGGAGAACCCGGTTCTTCATAGAAGAACCTGGTTCTTATGGGTTCTTCCTAGAAGCACCCGTACAAGAATCCGGTACTTGGGTTCGAGAACCCGGGACGGTTTCGAGAACCCCACCCCCGGGTTCGGGAACCTGTGCAACATAGCTAATTACTATTATATTAGTGTAATGGTCACTTAACATTCATGGCCATTAGCATAATTGTGATTAATATATCTCTTAAAAGCCCTTTAATAGCTGACTTATGTGATAAGTTGATTCAAGGGTAGGAGCTGCTAGGGTTTCTGTGATTTATTGCTCACCTCCTGTAGCTGAATGCCATGGATTTGAACCTTGGAGGGGGCTATCCTGACCTTCCAGATGCAAAGGCCTTGGTCTTCTGTGGCCTCATTGTTGCCCTTGGAAAAGCTACAAAGCCTTAGCACTCACACTTTGTTAAGAAACTAGACAACCATAGATGAGGAGGAGACAAGAAGGAAGAAGAGAGACAACTAAGAAAGGAAGTCAGAAACCTGACAAAAGAAAAAGGGAAGAAGTAACAAACAAGGAGAAAATTTGGGTATTTAGACAACCATAGAAAAATTGATGGGTTGGAACTCGAATTCTTACAAACCTAGGATTCAAAATTTTAGTGCTTCACCATAGAGTGGAGGTTAAACCCTCTAAATATCTAATAATGAACATCGTCTCTTGGAATTGTAGAGGCATAGGTGGCAAGTTTAATGAGGAAGCCTCGAGGGATTTGATAAAATTAGAAAAAACCTATGTTGCACTCCCTTTGGGGATGGAGGGACAACGGGGGTGGGGGGACAAAGTTTCTGGTATGGCTACAACTCAACCCCCAAATTTTCCAGTGGACAAAAAGTTGGGGACGACAATAATATATATATATATATATATATATATATATATATATATATATATATAATATTATATTGTCACCTGACATGTGGATTCGGGAATTCGACGGATACGGGGATTTGAGCGTTGGATATGGACACGTTGACCCTCGGAATAGAACATATATAATATATATATATATATATATTATAAAATTAGATATTTCTTACACAAATTCTCATTCATTATACAAATTCATTGATTTCAAACATAGATCTTCATCTAGATGTAAGTTTTATTGTTTACAAAGTAACTTAGTAACATTATGCATAGTGATAGTACATACAAAATTCAAATACAATTGTAATTGGTGACATGTCACATAAATGATAAATTATAAATTCTGAATTCATAATACATATTCAATTCATCAATGATCCAATAGGAGAAAGACAAGATAGTAAGATAAAGATACTGACAGCTGTAGTTTTCTCATTAAGTCATCAAAATCAAAATGTGTTACATAGGCAGTGCAATGCCAATGGCAAATTGAAATAGAAAATACAAAACAAATACAAGTATACAAGCCTCAAGGCAGTAGGTAGCTCATGAATCATGAGTCATCAATCCTCATAGTCATCATCAAAATCAACATCACTGTTCTCATCATCATGGTCACCACTGCTCTCCTTTGCTGCATCCTCCTCCCCTGTATCCAAAGTCATCTCTGCATCTACTGGTGTGGAGGATGACCCCTGTATGGTATCACCATCATCAAATTTGACAGGCTCTAGCACTGAATCATTGAGATCCATGTTGGCCAATGCCAACTCAATGTTGTTGTTCAGACCCATATCATCAGGAAATACATCCCACATCTTTGTCTTTCCCTTCAACCACTCTTCCCTCTACCTGTAAATACGACGAAGGTTGGTGTGCACATACACCATTGTCTCTGCCCTGGATCGCTCAAGCTTGCTTTTCTTAACACTATACAAATTCCCATGTGTGCTCCAATACCTCTCGCAACAAGAGGATGAAGTCACTTGAGAGAGGAGCCTCATGGCTAACTGTTGTAGAGGAGGGTTGTTGACCCATGATTTGCCCACTAAGAATAGGGCTTCTTAGCCCCCTTGTCTCTAATCAGATCATATCCTGCAAATCGACCAGTGCCAGTGGAAAACTCTGCAAAGGCATCCTCCACCTCATCAAGCAATGCTCCATCCTGAAAAACCCACCTGAATGCATCTTGCCTCCCCTGTGAGATTTCCCCATCCATGTGAGGAGGGAATCTGCGGGAAGGTCCACCATTCAACCACTCATGGTTGTAGTATTTTGGGTTCAATGAGTAAGCCAAACAATGTAAAGGTGTGCAATTCTTGTCCCTTTTGTTGACAAGAGTATCCTGTATAGTGGTGAAGAAGGCCTCTGGTGATGTCTCATACTCGGGGCACTCACTCTATAAAATAATGCTCCTCATAGACTCAATCACGGAATCCCATCCCTCATAAACCTATCCTAGGATGGGTTGGTTTGTCTCTGCAAATCAAAGCAAAGAAATGATAGGGTCCATGATCTGAATAAGTAGATCTACCCTCTCCCACCAAGCATCATCTAGCACTGTGTCCTTCACTGTTTTAGAGGCTACTTGATTTGTCTTTCTCCAAAAAGACCAAAATTTTGAAATAACCATGGCCCCAAGAGCGGTCTTCACCTCCCTCAACCTCTTCAATATGATGAATGAAGAGGCAAACCGTGTATCCACAATCTTCAACAATGATAGATTGCTGTATTCCTTGTAGATAGTGAGGGCATTTGTATGATTTTGTACGAAGTTACGGATATGTTGTGCATCCTCAATAATGTTACCCAGCATATTAGAAGCAATGGATTTTAGTGCTAAGTTCAATGAATGGACAATGCAAGGTGTCCAAAACACTTGTGGATATTTAGCTTCCACAATCGTGCCAACAACGTTGCAAATAGGTGCATTATCTATAATGGTTTGCACACAAGAATCAACACCTACATCTTTAATAACTTTAATAAACAACTCACCCATATATTGTGCATCCTTGTATTCTACAAATGTATCCATTGCTTTCAAGAAAATTGGACCATTCAAGGAAGACACCATGAAGTTGATGAGTGGGTGTTGTGTTGGATCTGTCAATCCATAAAAAACAATGCTAACCTCAGATGTTGGCCATGATGCTTTAATAGGATCAAGCATTTTTTGCACCTCTTTTTTTGCCTTTGTCAACAATGTGGTTCGAAGCTTATCTGAACCAGGAGGCACATACCTTGATGGAGCCCCTTGAGTTAGAGCTCGACACATCTCAATAAATAGAGGTGAGCGTGCAACATTAAAGGATATGAAGTTTTGATTAAAAAAAGGCAATGGTGAGATCAAGCTCTTCCCATTTCTCCTTTTGAAAAATCCTGTCCATTGGACCAAGTGAAATTGCCTTTCTTTTTGTTGCTTGTTCCCCATTAGAACTCTTAAATGGGAATTTGTTGTTGCCTTTCCAAAAAATTGGAAGGGGGTCATCACTCTGTTTTTTTTTTGTTTGATTTTGCAGCCACATTTGCCATACCAACATTGGACTCTCTTTTCATTTCTCTCCTCTTTGATAATCCCACTTTTGTACAAGTTCCAACTCCACAACCTGGTAAAGCCAACAAATGGCCTTTCACACAGAAATATGTGCTTGTGAAAGTATTGTGGCAAAAGTTGCATTTCCAATTCACATTGCCTCTTCCCTTCACCTTGCTGCTTGGCCCTTGTTCTCTTGTGACATATTTCCACAAGGGATATTTCTCAATGTTACATTGAGGAGGAAGTCTTCCCTCAACATTACTTGCAATAGAGGGAATACTTGCAGTAGACTTTGATGAAATTGGGGGAGGAGGGGCATCTCTAATGAGGACATTCTTCCCCTTCCTTTGCCCCTTCCCTGCTGCCTTTGATTGAGCCATGAATATTGTAAAAAGAAAAACAAAAAATGCATAAATTTGTAAAAAAATGCATATGCAAACTGTTGTAATAAAAATGCAAAAAAAATAGAGAGGAAATGCACTTACATGTTGCTTGAATCTCTTTGCTCCAAACCCCTCACAACAAACCCACAACAAAAGAGAGAAGTGAAAGTGAATTAAAACAACAACAAATCGCCTTTTTTATGCCGCGCGGGTGACTTTTTCTGGATTCGTGTCCGATTGGGACTCGATCCGGATTCGATCGTCCCAATCAGACACACGTCACAATTTCCGGACACAATTTGGCACGAATAGTGTCGGATTCAATGGATTCGCGACCCGTCGGCCCTTTTTAGCGAATTTGGTTTCATATATATATATATAAACAATTTCCTAATTCAAAGCAATCTCTTGCTAGGATCTTCCTATCAGTTGTCTCCTATCACAAGTTGATTTCTCTTTATTGTCTCCACTCCCAAGATTTTGGGTCACTTCTATTCAAATTCTATCCCCTTTGGCTTCAAAATTCGTTAGCTATGGAGATTATCTTCGAGGAATGGGAGAAGTGGGATAGGATCACCCAACTTCAACTAGAAGTAGAAATTAAAAGCAATCAAACAAGCTCAAGGAATGGATGAAGATCTTATATGTATCTCTGGGGAAAGAAGAGTTGTTAATTCAATCTCAATTTGAAGATCTCCAAGTGAGAATGGAAGAAAAAGATATCATAAAATAACATCCGCATAGAGAGAGCCCTTTGTAGTAAGCTGCATAAAGTATCCATATGAGAGGAAGAGATGTGGCATCTAAAATCTTAAGCCTGTGGCTGTAGTTCAGAGAGAAGAATACCTCCACTTTCCATCAACAAGCTTATATCATAAAATAACATCCCCATAGAGAGAGCTCTTTGTACTAAGCTACATAAAGTATCCATATCAGAGGAAGAGATGTGGCCTCTAAATCTGAAGCTTGTGGCTGTAGTTTGGAGACCAGAATTACTCCTCTTTCCATCAACAAGCCAAAGTTAGAGTTCATAAAAACAATGTCAAAGAAATAACATTAGACGATGACTTAAGCCTGAGAGATTTCCCAAGAATCAAGGAGGCTACCAAAACACATTTTGAAGTCTTATATCCAAATTAGAAGTTGATTTCTCCTATCACAAGCTGATTTCTCTTTATTGTCTCCTATCACAAGTTGATTTCTTTTTATTGTCTCTACTCCCAAGATTTTGGGTCACTTCTATTCAAATTCTATCCCCTTTGGCTTCAAAATTTGTTGATGAGGAGGAGAAAAACGGAAGATTTTATCATCCCAAGCAAGAGAAATTCGTGTTTGATCTAGAGCACAACAGAGTCCACTGCCAACTCCACTGGCATTTACATCTAGAGGGAAAGGAAAAGCTATTGCATTTTCTCGCAAGAGGGGCAGAGGACAGTAGTATTAGTTATTTGGTTCATTTCATTGTATATGACATTATGACTCATGATATGTGATACACTATTATATCTTTTGTTGATATTTTGAGGCTGAGTTGGGACTCGGGAGTCAAGACTATTCAGGACATGATTCACTGTTATGTGTGATGTAGCACTAGAAATGATATTACACATCTTATATATTAGTTATTTTATCATATTTATGTGGCAATGTATTTATTTTATGTTGTAGATGCTTTAGATATTAAAAAAATTGAAAAAAAATGAAAATTTTTATTTTTCTGATTTTTACCGATTTTTCCCGAATTTTACGATTTTTTCCGTTTTTTTTTATTTGTTTTGTTTAATTAATTCCCCTCGCCAATTTAATCCCAATCGCGATTTTCGCAACATTGCTAATGATAACTACAATTGTTTGCTCTGCAGTATATCCAACCCCAAGATTATGAAAAGCTTTCTCAAGTGGAGCTATTGGTTATTGATGAAGCAGCTGCAATTCCATTGCCTGTTGTAAAAACTCTGCTTGGGCCATATTTAGTGTTTCTGTGCTCTACTGTAAATGGGTAATAATTTCAATGTGCTAATCTATACATAATTTTTAGTTATACAATAATTTTGTTGGATATTTCTCATTGCCCTTTCCATTGATGCACAATTTACAACAAAATTTGGTGTTCTAGTGTGATAAAATTTAGTTTAATCTAGTAAGGGAAAGTGTCAAATAGGACAACCATTTATTTCAATTGTGAAGATGGGGCAACTCTGATAGTTAAAGAATTATCTGGTGGAGAACATGTTTTGTCCAAGTTTTTACTGGATGCTGTTCTTTGACAAAGATTCAAGTTTTGGTTTATATTTGTTTTCATAAGAGGAGTCCTGACTCCTTAGAGAATTGATTAGTGGGAACATGTCTAATGCACAGGTATGAAGGCACTGGCCGGTCGCTTTCTTTGAAACTTATTCAACAATTACAAGAACAGAGTCAAAAGCCTGCCAATACTGACGATGGGTCAGTATCAGGTATGCCCATTTAGATTGATTTGACTTCCAAAGGTTATTACACTTTACGTCCTTGCTTTTGAATACTGTGGGCAAAAGCCTTCCCTTGTTCTTTGTATTTGAATCTTTATTATTACCTAAATATTTCATGCTGCAAAATGTGGGTTTTTTGGGAAGTACAGTAGCCTTATCCCAAGCTAAAACTGTATTTCTTTCATTTTTTTTGAAAATTGCGGTTTATTATATGAATATAGCTATACAGTAAGCTATTTACGATAAAAATATAGCCTGACAGGAGGCAAGTCTTTGTCTATGCTATCCCAACACTTGCCATTTGTGAGGCAAATATGAAAAGTATGATGCTATTATGTTAATAGCTCTTTGCATACCTACTAATAGCAAAAATGATTATAAATTACATCATAGCAGAATCTTGAAGATCAGGGTAAAAAAATCCCCATTCCTTCTTAACTATGCTAGATAATTATTTGTCTAGGAGCCAATGAGGATTGAACTTAAAGGGCTGTGGAGGGTTCCTATCATCTTTTCTATTTTAAAAAAGGACATGGTCAGAGAACCACCCTCTAGAGCTAATCCAGTTTCTAAGTCTATCCTCCTGTTGAATAGTTCCTTTTGAAATGATGAATCTGTCCAGACCTTTTGCGACCCCCTTGATTGTTGTCCTCATCTCCGTCCAGGTTGGGATTATTTCAGTGGGGTCTGGATCACATAAGTGCACAAATTCCAGCCTCCTTTCAGAAGGTAGAGGGCGAGGTAATCCATCTTGCTAGCCTCACCCCTGTTGAAATTCCTCAGGACATGGTAACAGCCCAGGTCTGACTTGTAACATACCTACATGGGAAAATAGAAAACTGAAATCTCTATCAAAGCTGCAATCTTGAATCTACTAAACACTGAATTATATCCCATTGAAGAAAGTAATTACTAATAACAAGCACACTAATCTGAAGCTCAAATCACATCACTGTTTATTACTCTTGAAAACTGAATGAATGAAACCTATACCTGTCTTCTTATATAACTGAAGAAGAGACTCAAGGGTTTACAAAATAACCCTGATCCAAAATTGTATCAATCCAGAAATAAAACTAAACCCTAGTTCTATTTCTGGCTTTGGGATTATTGTCCTCAGCCTACTTGAAAGAACTATCTCCAGGAAAACATGCCTACTAGAAGAGAGTACAAGTATGCAGGCACGCATCTCTCTCTTCCAGGCATTGGCACCCTATCCATTATAACAAGAGAACACCGCAGTCTACTTAATGATAAAATTAGCACCGATTCTAAAACTATGATAGGAGTTAAAATTGGTTTGAACCCAAGGCTGGTGCATGCCATGCCTTTAGCATGCATCTGCCTTACAACACTGCTTTCAGATCCACTATTGCTGCCTACAAACAGTGTGCCTATACCTTTCTGCTGAATTGTTCTCTGCAGCTGCACTCAGTTCTTGAAGAACTCATTTGAAGGTACGAAATCTAAAACCTCCAAGTTTCTTCATTGAAGTATTATGTTATCACTTCTCAAAAACACAAGGACAAAGAACCTTTCTCAATGCGCTTCTCAGTGCTGCCATCCTCAGTAGATCACATCCTTCTTCTTGGTGGTTCCAGTGGAAAGGGGCACTAAGGGTCAGGCTAAGGGCAACACAATTTCAGCCCAGAAATGTTAGACCCCGGGAGGCAATGCATTCCCCGATAGTGAAACACGTGGGACTGTCATATGATGGTTTGTGACAACACACATAACCAGCAGGCAGCCTCCTTCCACCAAATCCAGACAATGATTCACCTTTTCTAGATAGAGGAGAAGGCCTGGGTTGGATCTAGCTCCTCCAAATAGATTTGGCCTAAAGACATTCTCTTGGAGCACCGAAGATCTTTTCCATGAGCTCAGCTCTAGAGCATTGTATTTTTATTTTGGAATTACGCTAGTTGCTTTTAGATCATGGTGATCAGCTGGTTTCTTGATTTAGTTGGAACAGCCTTCACACACCAACTTTATATTGCCACTTATCATTTCTATTGAACAATCGTGTTGATGTAATTTTTGTGTTGATGTTTGTAGCTCGGGCAGGTACTTTTTCATAGGCCTAAGTGTTTAGGCATGTAGAAGTCACCCACAATATCTCCCTAGGATACTTGCTCTAGGTTGATCAAGTTGCTTTGTAACTTAGGAAAAGCACATAGGTATTATGTTGGTTTATTGAGCTAAAGTAAACTTAGAAAAAGTAAAGTAAATTACTTTAGCAATTTTTGTTTAATCTCAACCATTGATCTCAAGTGAAGCGAGATCTAATCTCTGCTGTCAATCACTTTGGAGATTAGGGTTAGGGATTTAGCTCAATGTAAAATTATAAAAGCAAGGCTAGGGAGAGGGAGAAGACACACGAGATCGGGCACCGATCAAAGGAAGTTTTGTTGGATCAGATCCAAGGCATTTGTATTTTGTCAGTTGAGCCATTATCCCAGGATGGGAGACCAACCAAGTTTGGATTATTAATGAAAAATGTGATTGAGAAGGATATGTTGTGTCATCGTGATTGAGATCGATATATTTACTTCTGATGAATTTTATTGTGTTAATGAACCTAGCTGTGTATTTTATCAGTAGATCTGTTCACTCTGCTAGAAATTGAGTGTTGGGTGCCAGGTTTGCAGGAAATTTAACATTTTGGTCATTTCTTGGACATTAATAAGCTTCTTTTATTTTAACTTATTTATCCTCCCACTTCAATAGGCTATATTTCTGCTAATCACAGAATCAATAAATTCTGAATGGACCTACAAAGATTGATTCCAAGCAGTTATCAGGCCACCAAACTTACCTATAGCATCACGAGTGAAAAAACTTCATCCTTTTAAAATAGATGACAGATTTTTTAACCTTTTCACTTCCCACCAGAGTTTCTTGAATCTAAATAATGTCCAATATATTGATTTTTAAAAAAGCTATCCAGGGCACATTTTTTATGGGGTGCTCCCAAACCTTTGATATTAAGGGCCGTAATGATCATGGTTTAATCTTGGAACAGGACCCTCCTGTAAGGTCCCCAGATATTTTTTTTGTTTTCCTTTGAGAATTTATCTTTCTGTTTTTTTGTTGAGCTATGGAAATAAGGGATTTTCTCAGTGATGTAACAGTGCTAAAGGAAGTGCCAGTATTTGAGGCAAGGCCGCCCTTAATTATCCTAGTAGTGAAATTGGAGGATCTAAGATGAGGGTCCCTTGTATTTGATGTTTGGGAGCCATGGGGTTCTCTTTGTATTCATTATCTAGCTTAGGAACCTATAATGGAGGGAAGGAACTTGGAAGGGGAGAGGAAGCAAAGGCTTGTGGGTAATTGTCTGAATCCAATGGCCTGATTGATATCCAAAGGGAGAGAGGGAACAACAGATCTGAACAAAGTAGGAGTGGTTTTAGAAAAAAAAACATAGATGAGACTTACCTGTTGGATTAGTAGTCACAACTTTCATGGCCTCTCAGATTCCGAGGAACTGGATTCAACTCTTAACTGCTCCTTGCTTAGTGATATTGCCTTGAACTAATGTATCCTTAGGGATAGGGTTCTCCTCAGAAGCCTTGATATTGACTTAAATTTATGACTTTCTTCGATTGTCACCAAAATTGGAACATATGCACTTCTCTATTGAGGGTATCCAAAAATATGATCAAATTTCAAAATATGAACTTTCTCAAAAATAAGAAATGCTTAAAGTAGAAAGTCTCAGAAATTTGAAATTTATGCTTTTGAAGCTTTCTCCTTCCCATGCATGCACTTGCATGTCACATGAAGCATGGGAATCCTGCTGAATTGAAAGAAGAATGTCAAATTCTGCACTGGTGTGAGTGTGGACTGATCCCTGAAGAAAATTTCTCTAAAGATCTCATTAAGAAACCTATTCAATCTTTAACTTTGTGAATGGAGATCTACGACCATGTGCTAAGTATGGCTAAAGCACTGGTGAACCACTGATTGAATCAATCAAGACATATCGGTGTACTGTTGGTGTCAAATCAATCAAGATATATCCACAAACTGTTAGTGCCGAATGAACTGCAAATGCATCTAGGAACTGTGGATGTTGAAGCAATCAAGATGAATTTTTGAGAAGTTTTGAGAAGTTCATTCTAAGTGATAACATGTTGGAGCATGATAAAATGAACTGTCTCAAGCTGTGATCAATCTATTGAAGTCAAACTAGCTTTTTGTAGCTTTGCTCCATAAAGAACTATCAGTTTATTCATATTATCAAAGAATAACTTCATTTGTATGTCCTGAAGATGCAGGTGGAGCATTGGCATTCTGACCTGTTAAGGGAAGCATACATCTTACTGAGTTAAGGTTGGGAAGCTGATTTCACGTTGAAACTATGGCCTGTGTACACTGTACTGAATCTGCAAGTACATGTAAGAAGTGACGATCTCCACCTCCCCACCACAGTAGAAGAAATGAAAATCCTCTTGAGATTTCTTGGAGGTATATTGTTCATGACCTTAGTCGTGCTTAAGGTTTAACAACATTCGCTTAAGATCACTAAAGCTAGTGAGGGAGTCTAGTTGCCTTTGGAGGCCTTGGAGGAGCCTAAGACAAGTAAGGTCCTATGATGTAGCCACTTGTGTTGTTTGAGTATGCCCGCACAATGCGATTTCTGCGCAAACTTTTGTAGAGAATAACATTTGGTTAGATTCTGGATTACCATTTCATTTTGCCAATGTGGCTCCTAAAATTGCTTTGCTCTGTTTGGGATAATGGCATTTGGGGGAATCATAACTATGAAATAGCCCATAAGGGGTTGTTCTACAACATACCTACAACTGAACCATAGTCACTTATAGAAATATAAATGTGGGAAGAACAATGAAGCTTAGAGCCATAGTTGAGCTAAATACCTCATTGTGTGTCTTATGCTCAAACTTGTTGACACTTTTAGATGCAATATCCTCCTTGGATCCCTGCATTAATGATTTACTGCTTCAAGGGATCGATCTAGGAGGTTTAATATTATGCTTTATGTCCTTCCTCACACTGTGTTTGCACATTATATTCAGTTCCTTTCTCTTACCTCACCTCTCCTCCACCCCCTTCTTTCACATTTTTTCACGGTGAGTGCAGCCTCTCCCGTTTTATTTATTTGAGTTCCATATTTTTCTGCTTAGTCTAAAAACTTTTGGTGTTATTATAATAATTGATGCATGTTTATATCTGGTCTGTGATGTCAAGATTCGCTGGAGGCAGTTGTATACGATTGGGTTGTGATGTCAAGATTCGCTGGAGGCAGTTGTATACAATTGGGTTGTGATGTCATTATTTGGCTGAGGCAGTTATAGGATGAACTAAAAGCATGTATACATTGTATAGGCTTATAGGCTTTTGTCTATCTCCAGCATATTGCTACTGCTAGACGAATATTAAATTATTTACTATCTAGCTGTTTGAAAAACTGTGTCCAAGGTATTAAATTTAGATGAGAACTCTACTTTTTATTTCCATCTCCTGCTTTAGATTTAAGAATAGGATTTGATAGAAATGGTCGATATTATTGTAGGGAGAGTATTCAGGAAAGTGGATCTGGAAGAGCCCATAAGATATGCTGCTGGTGATCCTATTGAATCTTGGCTCCACAAATTGCTATGTTTAGATGCTGCAAATTATATTCCAAACATCGATGGCAGGTGTGAATATAAGTTTCTATATTTTAATATTACAAGCAGTTATATCACACATGCCATGGTGCAGATGGATATGATATTATTTATTTCCCATTTGCAGGCTTCCGCACCCAAGTGAATGCCAGCTTTACTATGTCAACCGTGACACTCTTTTTTCTTATCACAAAGCCAGTGAAGTCTTTTTGCAGGTGAACTATGACAATTTTGCATTGGAAGCTTTATACAAAATTTTATGTGTCATTTGAAAGGAATCTGATGGCATGGACCTAACATGTCTTCTTGTATTGTTGCAGCGTATGATTGCACTTTATGTAGCTTCCCACTATAAAAATTCTCCAAATGATTTGCAGTTAATGTCAGATGCTCCTGCACATCACCTTTTTGTGCTTCTTGGTAAGTGTTAGTCGTTATTGCTATTGCTCTTATCTACTCTTATACTTTCTTGGTTAAAATCTCATTATGCTTTATTGGCAGGTCCAGTCGATGAGACAGAAAATCGTCTACCAGATATACTGTGTGTTATTCAGGTTTGAAGGTTCTATCCAATTTTGAACTGATTCTCAATATGTCACATTTTGTTGATATTTAGGCTCAGATTATTGAGCCTATGGACCCCCGAGTCATGAGGCTCAAGTTGGTGTTTAAAAATGAATGAATAACAAAAATGATCATACCTTAAAAAATTCTGTATTGAATTTGGCATGTACCTTTGTTTTTTTGTAAGCTAGCTAGCATTGGTATTAATATATCACAAAATAAAGTACAAACAACACTGCATGTTGCCTGCCACTAGGGAAACCAGGACCACAGCAGTTCAAAAAGACCATTGCTTTTGCTTAAAAAAACTGCCAACAGCTTTTCAGAGTATCTATGAGCCTGTACTTCGACTGCACCATCCTATTGATAGCAGAAAACAAAGGCTATAACATGTGTTTGAGGAGGCTACATGTGGCCTGCCACTAGGGAAACCAGGACCACAGCAGTTCAAAAAGATCATTGATTTTTGTTAAAATTGGGAACTAGGGCCAAAATCCACCTTGGGACAGCTCATTTGATGGAGATGATGATCGCATTAAATTCCTCTTTTTGAGAGTACCAAAACTGATATAACGATCATCCAATTTGGACAAGTGGAAGTGTGATTTTGAATTTATGCCCACACATATGCAAATTGTTCAGGTTGGCCTCATCAACATGTAGGCTCAAGAAACCCAATCGATGTGTCTCTTCACCCATAGCGAACTCTATAAATACAAGTGACCTCTCACCTCATTTGGCATCTTCATCACTCACACATTCCCTCTCCTCTCATTGGTTCGTACTACATCGGGCACTCCTCTCTCTCACACGTGTGGATCAAGGAGGATGAAATTTCAGATTGAATTACAGGGCTGAAAATCATATGAAATTCTGCAGTTTGACCAGCTTAACCAGCATTGATTGTGACCTTCCAAGCATCGTTTGACTTCGATTTTCTGGGGTTATTTCTGTCTTAGCAGGCCGCATCTTTTGGCACAGAAACTGAGGCATTCTGTGCACTTTGACCACAGACCAAAATTACAGGTTGACCAAGTTTGACTGTAGGTTCTGTGACTGTTTTGGGCTGAATCTGGCTGATGCTGGAGTTCCGAGTTTGACTGGGGAGGACCGAGCTGTTTTGAGGATAATTTATTGCTGTTTTGACCAACGTTAACTTTATAGTTAGGGCTGAAGTTTGACTGCAGTTGCCTGCAGAATTGGACAGGGCTGTTTTGACTTTGAAATTGGGCTAGTCAATTTGACTTTTGTACTCTCTCTCTCTCTGCTGAACATTTTGATATAATAATAGGAAGAATTGATCAAAGGGTTTTCCCCATCTTGGGGATTTTCCCTAGCATCCACCAAATCTGGTGTCCTCTTGCCTTTTGTATTTTGTTTTATGTTCTATCTGCATTCACTGTCAATGTGATTAATGGTTAATGTGATTGCTACTGGAAATAATTGGAAATTGTTATTGGGTTGCTAAAGGAACATTGAAGTAAATTGTGCTAAGCATAGAACATACCATTGTTAACTAAAATTAACAATTTTGCTTCAAAAAAATTGCTAACAGTTTTTCAGAGTATCTATGAGCATGTACTTGGACTGCACCATCCTATTGATAACATAAAACAAAGCCTATAACGTGTTTGAGGAGGATTGCTCTTTTGTATTTATGACAAAGATAAATATAGGTGATTTGTTGAAAATAATAGTGAGTAAGGTCTTCTTTGACTTGCGCCTTAGTCAAAGAGACCACAAGCAGTCTTTCTTTAGCATGCACAAGTTCCTATAAATTAGGACGAGTTCATGAAGCTGTTTAACTCCTGTGAATAGTTGGAGGCTCAGTTGTTTGTCTCCTAGTGTGAGTTAGAGTTGGAAAAGGACAAGTGACTAAGTCTCAAAGGTTTTTTGTGGCTAGAACGAGTTGCAAGAGTTAGTTAGACTCAGTTAACTAGTCAATCACAAGTCGGAGTTCCAAAAATAATTTTTCCAGATATAGATGGGTCAAATTGCTTATTAGGAGGACGAAGGCACAAAATTGAACAATTGTTTTGTGAGCACAAGGTTGTGAGACAAGACAATAGAGAGCGTGAGTTTGTGTGAGCAAAGTTTGCTTGTGGTGTGCGAATACTTGAGTACCAAGTGCGCATAGATTGAGTGATTTGCGCTACAAAATAGAGAGGCCTGTGCACACAAATTTAGGAGCCCAGTGCACTGTAAAGTAGGAAACCCTTTTGCGCAAGAAGGAAGGCTAGTACGCATAAGAATTCGGGCTTGGTTGTACCAGAGGATAGGGGCAGAGATCAAGTAAGGATCTAGGCAAGTCTATGCTAGGTCAGCAGGAGAACATCTCTATTCTCATGGACAAATTGTCTTGTATTTGATCAAATTACTCTATCAATAAAACTACAACAAGCAAAGGGTTTTCCCAGTTGGGTTCCCTAGAAATTTTTCTGTGTTATTATATTGTGTGAATGTGTTTTTAATTCTATTCTATTCTGCTGCAAAAGAGTAGAGAAAGCCTATGTCTTAATGAAAAGAAACTAGTGTTCAATTTGTTCATTATAGCTGTTGCAGAATTTCAAGGATTTTCTACATGGTTAACCCTATGACCATGTCCTTGGTTTTTCCAATAATTTTTGCCCATTTGAGCATCAGTTTTATCACCTAGGACGATAGGATTTGCGGGAGTACCTGCAGATGCTAGGCCATAGTCAGCTTCATCCATTGAATTAGTTTGGGTCTTGATATTAAAAATGTCTCTGCACATGGCATCAAACTTCTTGTCGATCCCATTAAGCTTATGCATAATGGCTTGCTGCTGGCTTCCTTTCTCCTCCACCAACTGAGCGATGAATAATTTATTAATCAGTAGAGCTCAATGGATTCGAAAATCTTGGTATCCCTTGTTCTGGAGTATATAGTGTCTAGGACCCACTCTTTATGCTCTGCCTCTAGATGAACCTTGAAAAGTTTGCACTTGTTTTGCTTGATAAAATTTTCCATATTGGCGATGTTGGCTTTGGTTTCTGTAAAGAATTTGCAGTGGAAATCTGTGGCTCTATCATGGCTTCCGTTTGGGCTTTGGTAATGCGTTGAGGTGCCTGCTCGCAAGGTGGGTAGCTTGATAGAGGATGACAAATCTCTATTGTGCCCATCTTTGCTAGATTCAAAGCCAAACCCTTTATTGGTAGTCTTTATTGGAGGGAGTTTGCCCTTGAAAGAAAGTATATAGGGCCGATTATGAGGGGCTTGAATAGGGGTGCACAATACTTGGCTATATTGAAAAGGGGTAAGAGTGCAAGCTCTGCTTTCTGACTTGAAAGCGAGCAGGGGAGCCTTCACATAGGCTTTCAAATTGATGAGGTAAACCAAAGACTAGATCAACTCCCAAGCATTAAAAGGGTGCAGATAGGAAATCTGGAAGAGCTGAACTGAAAGAAATTATGACAAGTTTATCTGATTCCAAAGATACAAGAGGGAAATGACCAGAGACAATTGGGTACATGAGTAAGGGGTATTGGAAAACAGAGTTGAAAGAAGACCAAGTCTCTAAAGATTGATTGGCGAAGGGACAAAGGGGGCAGGCTAGGCACATTAGATAGGAAAACGAAGAACCCTAATGAATTCACCCAACTTTTAGATCAAATTGTTTGCATACTCACAAATTCCTCGTGATGCAAATACAATTTCAGAATAGTAAAACTAGGAGGGTGAGAACCAGAATATAGGGAGTAAAAAATGAAGATAGTAACCAACAAATTTATTATCAAGGCATAGTAGCCACTTCTAGGAAGAAAGCCACACCATTGTTGCAACCTGAGTCTTTTCTGCTGCCACAAACCCTACACTTTGTAAATGGAACTAGCCATAAAAAGCAAGTTTTTGTCTCTTCCATGATGGAACATGGTTCCATCATCCCTCCCAAATCATTCAACAAACTGAAGGTTGAATGAATTAACTTTATAGTGAAAACCTTCATCCTTTGCCACCTTCAACCGCTCATGATGCTCATGAGGCTGAGCTCCTCCAAACATGTGGTGGGTGTCTTGGTCTTGGCATATTACACCCTCTTTGGGTGAAGTTCAGCATGTACATGCACACAATTGTATATATATAATTTAGAGAAACTAACATATATTCCATAATTAGAGAAATATTTTCCTCATTTTTGGAGAAAGCATCTTTCAATACTTTAAAGTGTCATAAACACTATGTCAAGAGTTCCATGGGCGGGTGTCTTGGTCTTGGCATATGACACCCTATTTGGGTGAAGTTCATAAACACTATGTCAAGAGTTTCATGGGTGGGTGTCTTTGTCTTGGCACATGACACCATATTCGGGTGAATTTGAGCATGTACTTGCACACAATTGTATATATATAATTTAAAGAAGCTAACATGGATTTCTTAATTAGACAAACAATTTCCTCCTTTTTGGAGAAAGCATCTTTCAATACTTAAAAAGTGTCATAAACACAATGTCAGGAGTTCCATAAGGAGGATACATGCTTGTGGAAAAACTCCCCTATTTAAAATAATTTTTAAAGACTATCATGTTGTAAGCAATGTTTTAAAAACCAACTGGTTTGAACTGGTAATTGGTCAAACCAGCCGGGTAGCTAGCCCACTGGGTCAATCTGGTAGGAAAACCCGGTTTGACCCTTCATTTCGCCCAAAAAGGGAAAAACCAGGAGGACCCACGCAACACGGTTTTCCAAGTTTGTAGGATGTTTTGGAGGGAAAATAAGGGTTCTTCCCCCCCAAAAATACTCTTTCCAAGCCTTTAAAAGGAGCTCACCCGCTCATTTGCCTCACACATCTCATTTGGAGTTTATGTGAGTTTGATTGGGAGCTTGGAGAGTGTTGAGTTTTTGCTAGAGTAGTGGAACATCAGAAAGTTTGAGCTAAGTAGTCATCATGCCTCCAAAAGCCAGGGATACTGCATGGGCTCATTGTGATATGATTGATGGCAAAATGATCTTCAAATATTACCAAAAATCTATTGGAGGGGGTATTAACAAGTTCAAGCAACACTTGGCTAGGATAGGAGGCCATGTAAAGCCATGTGAAGCACCAAATGACTCAATAGGGCAGAATACCTTCAAAAGTTTGAGACTCAAGTCATTGAACCAATAGAGAAGTTTGTGACACAAGCAATTGCAAAGTTTGGAAGTCGAGACTCAACTAATTGAGTTTGATCATGATGACTCATGAGAAGTTTCAAGTGATAATGCTGATCACTATTATCATATATGTAGACTTGTAGTAGGCCAGCGGCCCCATAGTTTGTAGGTTTTGTTTTTGCACTCTATAGGCCATTTAGAGCCTCATTGCTTATGTATTATGTCGATGATATGTATTGCACTCAGTGCTATTTTGATATATTCACCTTTACATGGTATATAAATGAACAATCTTTGCCTGTTTTGTCTCTATTGGCTTGGAATCATGGTTTTAAATCTTAAAAATAGTTTTTTCATTAAAAATTAATTATTTAATGTATTCTTTTAAAACCGCTTCGTTTAGACCTGACCAGTCCCGGTTCATTAGGTGGATCGGTTTGGTCATTGGTTCCGGTTTTTAAAACATTGGTTGTAAGGGCTTTTGCTTGTGTGATCAAATTTGACTTGGCGTTGTTGTGTCCTGTTAAAATTGGTAACTAGGGCCAAATTCCACTTTGGATAGCTCATTTTATGGATAAATTATTGCATTGAAGTCCTCTTTTCGAGAGGACCAAAATCGACCTAAAGATCACTAAATTCAGACAAGGAGAAATATGTTTTTGAAGTAAAGCCCACAGATGTGCAAATTGTCAAGGTTGGCCGTATCATCATGTAGGTCATAGTTCCACCAAGTTTCCGGGACGTGGGGACGAGGGAGCAGGGAAACGTAGGAATGGCCTATGCAAAAGCTCCCCACCAATTTTTAGGACACATGGGGGGACGTCGAGGTCTTTAACACAAGGGACCCCGACAAAAATAGTAAAATACTAAAAAGTTATAAATATATCATTGAAATTCTGTAATTTAATTGTCTTTATCATTGTATGACACTTACATCATGAAGGATAAATCAATGAATCATATAACTGAAACAAATTTAAAGCGAAAAGCATGATACAATCATACATGTAAATGTAAGTGTAACATTGTACAACGAAAATAAAAGATTAAACCATATTGAAGTGCCAATTGGGAATACTGAATATGGAAATAAAAATAAAGCCTGATACATCAAGATTCAAATTTTTATAGAGTCAAGTCTAATATATCATATATCAAGATTCAAAGCAAACTAAAGTCTACAACTGAAGTCTGAAACAGAAAAGCATATAACATAAGAACATATCAAATGACAAATGAGGATAATTGCTCAAGGTAATGCCTTGCTAGTCTCTGCATCTAGCTCTTGCATGAATAAATTAGAATAACCATGTCACCATCTGAATCAGAATCACTTGCATTCTCAAACATGCTAAGTGGCACACCAACCAACCCCATCTATGTCTCATCAAGCCCCTCCTCCATATCTACCTGTGCATCATCCTCTGGATCAACATCCCATCGTGTTGTTGGTCCCTTCAAATATGAAATAACAAAAAATAACCTTCCCCCCATCGATTCATAGTATATTTATAAAAAAACTTAGGGATCTGACTTTTTTTTGTTGTGATTTGACCTCATTTTTTTCGAAACGTAGGAAATATTTCCTCTTTTGGGAGGAAACGCCCCCCTTTTGAGTTTCCGTTTTTTGGGGATGTGGAGAAATGTCCCCCAAACGTCCCTACATCCTCAGAGCGCAAGGAAGTGAAGGGCGCTTTTCCTAGGGGGGACGCGTCCTTGTGGAACACTGATGTAGGCTCATGAAGCCCAAGTGACATGTCTTTTCACCCACATCGACTCATATAAATAAGAGTGTCCTCCAACCTGATTTGGCACCTCATCAACTCAACAGATTCTTCTCTCTCCTCATCTGATTGGTTCGTACACCTTATTGGGAAGTTGTTCTCTTCACACATGTGGCTGAAAGGAGGATGAATTTCAGGAGGCTGAAATTAGGAAGTTTTATGCAATTTGACCAAGCATTGACTTTGATGTTCTGGGAAGCTTTTGACTTTGCTTTTATAGGAGATTCTCTGTTTCAACATGCCATATTTATTAGCACAAAAACTGAGGATTTTTGGGCACCTTGACCTATGTTGACTGCAAGGTGGACTTCAGGACTTTGACTACAGATTTGTTCATTGTTTTGTGTTGAATTTGTCTTTTTGGTTAGGGTTGATTTGACTGTTGTTGACTGAGAGCATAATTGCAGATTTTATAGGGCTGTTTTGGACAATGATTTTGGCAAGTCAATTTTGACTTTGACTTTGTATTATTGTACTCTTTCTCTTCTGAACATTTGATATTTATAATAATAAGAATTGATCAAGGGTTTTCTTCATATTGGGGTTTTTCCTTGGCTTGAGCCAAATTCTTGTGTTCTCTTGTATTGGTTTTTCTTCTGCAGTTTATTGTTCATGTTCTATCTACAGTTATTGCCAATGTGAATTAATGGTTTATGTGATTGCTATTGGAAATAAAAGTGAAATTGATATTGGGCTAATAAAAGGACGTCGAAGTAATTATTACAAGCATAGAACATACCATTGTTATCTAAAGTTGATAAGGTATTAGAACCCAGGTGAGGACAAGCCCAAGCAAGAGAGAAAAGTAATCACTAAGATATCTATTGGACAAAGATTATTGGACAAGTCTCCATGGCTTCTACATCTTACTTGAAGATCGAAGACAAGCTCAATGACAAATTTGGCTATCATGCATGGAAGATGACTTTTGACCTGACTTTGAAGGAGCATTAAATATTGGACTATGTGCAGGGAAAAGTGGTGGAGCTTCCTTCAAATGCAGCGACTGTTGCTAAGATGAAGTATAGAAAAGGTGAGGTCAAAGCAAAGAAAATTTTGATTGACTCCATTCAAAAGCATTTGGTTGCCTATATTTCTAATTTGGGAACTTCTAAGGAATTATATGATAAACTGGTTGGGATGTAAAAAGTGAACAATGCAAATCAAATTCTCTTTCTCAAAAACAAGTTGAAGGATATCAAGATGGATAAAGGGGAGTCTAACATGAGAATAACTCAAATCAAGAATGACCTACTATGTATTGGAGAAGTTATTGCTTATAGGGAGCTCACTCTCATTGCACTTGGAAGTCTTTCAAGACCATGGGATATATTTACCACCGCTATTCTCAACAAAGACATGATACTTGGTTTTGATGAGTTATTGGCTAGATGCACTCAAGAGGAGATAAGGATGATGGAGAGAGATAAGTCCTCGAGTGGAAATGAACCTATTGCCTTCTCTACTCATGCGAAAAGGAAGAATGATGCTAGTCCAAGGAGACAAGGTCAAGGATCTAAGAAGGGATTGAAAGGAGGAAGAAAGGGAAGATGCTACAATTGTAATAGGTTCAACCACTATGCTAGAGAGTGCGCTCCCTCACAAGAAGAATCCTCCAAGGGTTGATGATAACAACAACAACACAACAACAACAATTACAAAAGCAATGGCAATCAAAGGAACATCAAGTTCAATAAGAAAGGAAAGAGGAATGCTCCTACTGCTTGAAATGGAAATGGATGACCTCCCAAAAGGACAAGAAATGCCAGGTATTATGAAAGTAATGTTTTAGAAAAACAAGATGAGTTTTATCTTATTTCTGCTCTATCTATTGCCTCTCTTCTGGATACTTTGGAGGCACTTCACTGGATACAAGGAGGCCCTCTCAAATTTAGTTGAGAAGAAAACTAATATAAAGATCATACTTGAGATAATGCCACCTATCTCGTGAAAGGGATAGGAATTGTCACTCTTCACTTGAATCAAGGTCAAACCGTACATCTACAAGAAGTGTTGTATGTGCCAGATTTTAAGAAGAACTTGGTGTTTATTTCTGCGATGGAAGATAGAGCCTTCAAGGTAGCATTCATTGATGGAAAGGTACGTATTTGGCATAAAACCCTTAAAGATCCATTTACTCTTGGATTTAGGGTTGATGGTCTCTATTAAGTTGGTGGAAGTCCTTTAGGAGCTATGACAAGCGATACTTCTTTTCAATCTGAGCTATGGCACCGGGATTTGCCCACTTACATTACAAACCTTACCTGGGGAAAGGAAGATGCTCACAGGTATGCCCGAGTTTAACATGAATCATGAAGGAGATTGTCAGGGTTGTGTTAAATTTTGCAGATTTAAAATTTAATTTCTGAGATCATATACCATAGAAGACAGTCAATGAACAACAAGACAAGGGAAAACCCCACAATGGAGGAATATCCTTTTTAAAATGCTCTTCTGTTAGATCGTCTTCAAAAGTTCAGTAGAGATACATAATCAGAGTACAAAACCCCTTTTACAAATATCAATAGTAACAACCCTTTTTAATATGACAACTTCAAAATACCGCTAGAAGCCTCCAAAGGCTTCCAAAACAGGAGCAGTAGACACAAGTGCGTGAACAAAGTGCACTAGTACGAGAGCTAAATACTGAGAGCAATATTCTCAAAATGCAAGATCAGAATGCTACTGAAACAAGGGCAATATACCAATAATCAAACTCTGTTGCGAAATCAATATCAAGAATAGAATATCGCTGGAGCGAGAACAATACAAGAGCTAAAAACTTCTGGTGTGAGAGCAATACCAACTGCAATAATACTTCTTTGGAGCGAGAGCATTAACAACAACAAATAACAAGAGTAGAAACCACTGGTGCGAGAGATGAATGAGAGTTCTGAGATCTGTCAATAGATCTGCCAAATGATAGATCTGCCAAACAATAGATCTGCCGAACAATAGATTTGCCAAACAATAGATTTGTTAGATAATAGATCTGTTAGATATTAGATCTGCCAAACAATAGATCTGACAGATAAGAGATTTGGCAAACAGTAGATCTGGCAAACAATAGATTTGCCAATGATGATAAGATATCAACAAATTTGCAATAAATTTGCTACTGATAATAAGAGATTTGCCAATGATGATAAGAGATCTGCAAGTTTGCAATAGATCTGTTATTGATAATAAGAGATTTGCTACTGATAATAAGAGATCTGCCAATGATGATAAGGGATCTGCAAATCTGCAATAGATCTGCTATTGATAATAGGAGATTTGCCAATGATGATAAGAGATTTGCAAATATGCAATAGATCTGCTACTGATAATAAGAGAGATAGATTACTAATGCAAGGGCTTGATCACCAATGCGAGAGCTAGATCACCAAAGCGAGATAGAGAGAACTTGATGTGTTGCAAATGAAGGCTTCTCTTCAATATATAGAAATCTTTGAAGAAAAATCCCTTCCTCGAATTATGTGTTTTTTGAAGCTCCTAGAGTGATCCATTCAAATTAGATAACTTAAGTGATTTTATTTTGCACGTCTATTTGAATCACTTGAGTGATTTTATTTTGCACATGTCTAATTGCTTTATAAAATATTTTTGAAATTGCTTTTGCTCTTATGAAAAATAATTTGCTCTTGAGAAATAATTCACTTCAAGGGTGAAAGTGATTCAAAGTGATTTCTAGGGAAATTTCTCCCTAGTTGCTTAAAAATTCAACATTCCCTCTCAACTAGGGAGGAATTTCCATCAATAAAGCCAAAACTACTGTACTTGTCAAATCATCATGACTCATGCTGAACATTCTTGAATCTAAAGAAGAATACCCATGGCAGGGGAGCTACTGCTACCATCCTAAATCCATGCTCAACCAAATAAAGGCTAAGAAACCTTCACCATGGAGTCCCAAGCTTCAACCTGGTCCAAATAGTCATTGGGGAGCCAAATGCTTCCACCCGACATTAGGAAGTCACATGCTACAACCTGGAACAAATACCATCGGGGAGACTCATGCTACCACCTCGAATGAATAACGCTCAGTCAATAAGACTAAGAAACCATAATAGCTCAGAACATATGCTAGGAATCCACAATAGTGTTGAAAATACTGAGAGTGGGGTGAATCAATATTTCTTTTCAATTGTTAAATTTACCAGTTAAGATTCATCACAATTACACACAAAGAAGTAAATAATAAGGATTTTCTTATAAATAATTCGGGACACCAATCCTCTTTTACAAAAAATTGTGTACAGTGATAATTACGGGCATCAACCCTTCTATCTTTCAGGCTCCAACCTATTGCCAAGCACCAACTTGGACTTTTGTGAGGCTCCAAACTTTAGGGCTCCAACCCTATCTTTTTCTGTTCTAGAGGCTCTAATCCCTGGGGCACCAACGCCTTAGATTTCTCAAGATAGATTATTCACAACTTTGTTTTGCTCTTCACATGTCTGTTTGCTTCAACGGAGTACAACCAGATCCATCTCCTGATGCTGCAGTACCTTCCCTTACTGACGATCTGAGGCTTCCTTCACACTTGAATGTGCTAGTTCTTCCACCGAGCTCCTTCGTATAACTGTTCTTCAAGTCACGGTCTGCACTTTTGTCGAGCTACAAAAGATCTGCTCTGTTGCACATTCGCTGTAACTTTGAGTTACTCACAGATGCCCGCTTCATCTGGTCCAATCCTTTCGAACGTGCTTGTGCACAGAACATGACTTTACCCAAACTGGAAAAATGTCTCACAGGTCCGAGCTTTTACGATTTCATTTGTTTCATATATCCAGTGATCGACCGTTCCATCTTCTGTCCTCCTTTTTAAGTTCACGAGTTGTGAACTATCACTTCTTCTCTGTAACAATGCCCGATACCCACCCTTGAAATGAAGTGTTCAACCTGTATCTATATATGAGCTTCGCCAATAAACAAAAAGGACACGTTCATTGGAGGAGAAGCCAACTTGTGCACGAGGTGGCACATTAAAAAATATATCAAAGGGGCTTTTTGTTAATAACCAAATATAACAATCTTGTTATTAACGAAACCACATAACAACATAGCTAAAGGCACATTACACTGGATAACGGGTGGTCCCATCTTCCACAACATCACCTTAACCCCGTAATTGCAACCTCATGGATATAGGAGGTTTTCAAGATGTGCACATATTCTATCTTCCGATTTAACATTGCTGATGCCCCTACTTTCGACGGATGTGATATTCCAATAAGCTCCTTTTGATACTTTCAATCAGGGCCACATCAAGCACTGACCATTGATGAATGCGACATTATATTAAACCCATTTTGATAAAACGCTGGGTCTACGACCAAATCACAATTAGAGGCTTTATGATGTTATTCCTTCAAGACTTGCGATATGTAACTTTCGACGCGACGAACACAATATTATATTAGAGTGTGTTGTATTTGAGCGATCGGGTCCACACCTTATATTGCAGTTGGAGCTTTGATCTTATCGGAGGTTCTAATCGGAGGTTCTAATCGGAGGTTCTAATTGGAGGTCACATCTCAAAAATTGCGATAAGTGGGAGATGCGATTTCACAACTTAATTGTTATATAATCATGTCGAGTCTGCACTTTATATTGTACATCAGGGGTTTTCGCCGATGTCACTGTTTTCTTCCTTGTATCACTTCTTGGCTTGGCTTTCTTGTGGCTTCTCGTTCCTGTAATTTTTGATGGCTACTCTTTGATTCCCGATGGCTTCCGATGACTTCTTCCTCTTACTCTTTGGCTTCAGGATGGCTTCTGATGGCTTCTGATAACTTTCCGATGGCTTCTTCTCTTTACTTTCTCTTTCTCTTCTGGTGGCTTCTTCTCTTTACTCTTTCTCTTTCTCTTTCAATGGCTTTCGACATCTTTCCTCCTTGGGTCCACTGCTTGTATTTTGTCTGTATATATATTCAATTCATATGCTGTATTCACTTATTATGGCTATCAATGACAACACTGATATCTCAACATAAAGTGATTTCTAGCGAAATTTTGTTGATTTGGGGTAGCATCGGATGTGCTCTAGCCACAAAATTTGGTGGAGAGGTTGGGGCACATGAGATTTCCAATACCCAGAAAGGGATTGGGCACATTCTAAACAGATAAAGAGATATTAAAATAATTAATATTTTTAATGGAGTCCCTAAGTCTAAACTTCGGGAAAATAAAATACTAATGTGTATTAATATGAATCTATGTTAGAGTGGTCCAAAAGACATGGATCAAGCTAGATCTAATTTTAGCCGTTGATTGGGGACTTAATCTCAACCGTTGAGATGTCAACAAGAAAAGTATAAGAAGAGGCTTGAGGGTCACTTGGAGAGGCACACCAGATGATTAGTCATTCTATTCTCTAGAGCGGGGTTTTCTAAGAGAGATAGAATCAATGATCGGGAGAGCAGCTGAGGGGCATTGAGTACAGAGAAACAGAGAAGGCAAAGATTGCGCTGGGAGAGCAACGCAGCAGCCAAGGGGAGTGACACAGAGCCAACATGGGTTCACGTAGGGCCACGCAGAGGCAGCCAAGTGCTGCGCAGAGCAATAGAGAGCCTAGCTTGTCAGACACAAAGGCCTAGAAAGCTGACGCAGGGCCACCTGGGGCTGTTGCAAGCCAAGAAAGGCTGACGCAGGGCAAGCGTGAGACAGAGAGAGGCTAACGCAGTCCAGATTAGGCAGACGCTGGGGTTGCAGGAATAGTTTTATGCTGAGGACCTGCCGGAAGGGTTTTCCGGGGTTTCAGCTAGGAGATTTCTCTCAAACTGTGAGGTATAGCTGCTAAGGAAATTCTTTGTTGGGTAGGCCAGTTACGACGTCCAAATTGTACTCTGATATTGCTTAATAAGAAAACCCTCAGATAGCTGCACCTATTTTCCCGCATTGGGTTTTTCCGGGGACATTGGTCCAAAAATAATGGTGTCATGTGGTGTGTTTCTTCTTGTTTCTTTTAGTTGCTGATCTCTAACATGTTGAGCATGCGCTAGTGTTTATTTTCAGTGTTTACTTTGTAAATAACTTGTTAAGGAAAAATAACAAGTAGGTAGGAATAAATCAAAAAAAGTGCATGAAGGGTTTCTAACTAAGTAAACTTAGAAACTTCAACATGGTATTAGAGGGTGATTGCAGATCACAGGAGGACTAAAAGACATCAGCTGAGCGGAGCAATAGCAGCAGAAAACAACTGTCCCAAGGTGACAGAAGTTGTCTCTAGCAGCGCAAAAGCCAAGGAAGTGTGACGTAGAGCCATCCAGAGCCACGCAGAAGAACCCAGGAACTGCGCAGAGCCTCAGAGAGGCTAGTGTTGCTGACGCAGAGGGCCAGAGGGCTGACGCAGGGCATTTCAGGGTTGATGCAGATCCATTCGAGGTGACGCAGAGCCAACGTGAGGCAGAGAGGGGCTGACGCAATTCACAGAGAGGTAGTTGATGGGGTCTAGAAGGCTGCAGGAATATTGCAGAGTGGCACTGGTGAGGTACTGTAGTCAGAACAGTACCTGACAGAGCAGGGCCAGAGGAGTTGTTATCGAGGGTTTCTAGTCGAGGAACTCGAACTCGGATCAGTAGTGCAGTTGCACAAGACGATCACAGTAGGGGGCATCTCGACAAGCGGTAGAAGGATTTCCAGGAGGGAAATTAGGACTCAGAGGGAGTCTAGAAGAGAACTTCCAGACGAGAAGTAGAGACTTAGAGGAGTCAAACATAGAACTTCTAGAAGGGAAGTAGAGGAGTGTCATGGCACTACACGGGGTAAGAGACCAAGATAGACTGGACGAAGCATCGAACTTTGCAGTCTGGAAGGCCAAAATCTTATCAGTGCTTGACAGGAATCGTGTCAAGAACTTTGCCTTGAAGGTAGCAGCTATCCCAGTCGACCCCAATGATAGTGACAGATACGAAGGGGCGATGGTGAGGGCCAAGTGCATTATCCTTGACGGGGTCAAGGATCATGTGGTACCATATAAAGCTGAGAAGGAAACGACAGTTGAGATGTGGGAGGCTCTCAAGAACCTGTACGAACATACTTCTGTGCAGAGAAGAATGTTGCTCGAGAACCAGATGAGGTCGTATCAGATGAAGAAGGGTCAATCGATTGACACCTTCCTCAGAGGACCGAATGAGATCTGAGACCAATTGACAGCTATAGGAGCGACACCGGATCAAGAGCTTATGGTGAGGACAGCCCTGAATGCTGTCTTAGAAGAGTGGGAAGTGTTTGTCCAGAGCATGCCGAGTAGAGGGACTCTCCTAACTTGGGACGAGATGTGGGTAGCTCTTCGCCAGGAAGAGATTAGATGACAATCGAAGACAGGTAGCAGTAGCAAAGGGATCAAGGTCAAGCAAGAGGAGGAGGATGTGGCCCTAGCATCTGAGGGAAAGCAAGAGAAGCAGAAGAAGAAAGATCTCTCCAAGATCAAGTGCTTCCATTGTGGGGAGATGGGTCATTATGCAACCCAGTGCCCAAGGAAGAAGAGTAAGGGAGAGTCTTTCGAGACTAAGGCAGCACCAACATAGGCAGAGAAGGAAGTTTTGACAAACGATGACTGTGCCATGAGTGCACACGCACCACTTGAGCGGAAGTGGGGAGACATCAAGCTGTAGTTAGATGGACTACAGGCGATGAGGGGCAGGATCCTTGAGGTACCCAGTCTCTTGGATTAGACCTTGCTACGGGAGCCTCGACAAGGAGTAGCAGCACTGGCTGGGTGGGTAGAAACGGATGCGGATGGAGCGACAGAGAGAGCTACAGTGCAGGAGTCCCGAGACAGCGCAGAGCTAGCAGGCTGCAACAATGCGAGAGGCACAGGATTGTTGCACCAGTGCAGGAAGGCACAGAGAGGTGTGCAATGGTGCGAGATGCAGTGAGTTGTTGTAGCAACGCAGAGGTCAGAGAGGGAGCACTTGTCAGCAGCAGAGGGAGCTTCAGCATCAGTGGGTGTCTCTAGCCCAATAGGGAGGTTAGTTGGGAGATCATTTACTTACTTCTCAGTAATTGAGTTGCAGTGCAGTAGTGGGTAGCACGATGCAGCATAATGAGAGGAGGTGCAGTGCAGATGCAGTGCTGGGAGAAAAAGGACCAGCAACAGCACGGATGCAGAGGGAGCTGTTGTACAATTGTAGCAGTGGCAGTGGCCGAATCATAGGCATCAGTGCAGAGGATGGTGGGCAAGAAGGCCTAGCATTAGCACAGGTACCGATGCCAGATGATCAGAGTAATACTCAGTGAGGAGTATTGCTAGAACATAGTCCTCGCTAAGAGGTAGTGTTGATTTGGGGTAGCATCGGATGTGCTCTAGCCACAAAATTTGGTGGAGAGGTTGGGGCGCATGAGATCTCCAATACCCAGAAAGGGTTTGGGCAGATTCTAAATAGATTAGGAGATATTAAAATAATTAATATTTTTAATGAAGTCCCTAAGTCTAAACTTAGGGAACATAAAATATTAATGTGTATTAATATGAATCTATTTTAGAGTGGTCCAAAAGACATGGATCAAGCCACATCTAATCTTAGCTGTTGATTAGGGACTTAATCTTAGCCTTTGAGATGTCAACAGGAAAATTATAAGAGGAGGCTTGAGGGTCACTTGGAGAGGCACACCAGATGATCAATCATTCTATTCTCCTGAGCGGGGTTTGCTAAGAGAGATAGAATCAGTGATCGGGAGAGTAGCTGAGGGGAATTGAGTACAAAGAAACAGAGAAGGCAAAGATTGTGCCGGGAGAGCAACACAACAACCAAGGAGAGTGACACAGAGCCAACAAGGGCTCAAGTAGGGCCACATAGAGGCAGCCAAGTGCTGCTCAGAGCACCAGAGGGTCCAGCGTGTCAGACGCAGAGGCCCAGAAAGCTAACGCAGGCCAAGAAAGGCTGACGCAGGGCCAGCGTGAGACAGAGAGGAGCTGACGCAGTCCAGATTGGGCAGACGCTGGGGTTGCAGGAGCAGTTTTGTGTTGAGGAGCTACCGAAAGGGTTTTCCAGGGTTTCAGCCAAGAGAGTTCTCTCAAACTGTGAGGTATAGCTGCTAAGGAAATTCTCTGTCGGATAGGCCAGTTACGACACCTAGATTGTACTCTGGTATTGCTTAATAAGAAAACCCTCAGATAGCTCCACTGCTTTTCCCTCATTGGGTTTTTCCAGGGACATTGGTCCAAAAAATGGTGTCATGTGGTGTGTTTGTTCTTGTTTCTTTTAGTGTTGATCTGTAATATGTTGAGCATGCACTGGTGTTTATTTTCAGTATTTACTTTGTAAATAACTTGTTAAGGAAAAATAACAAGTAGGTAGGAATAAATCAGAAAAAGTGCATGAAGGGTTTCTAACTAAGTAAACTTAGAAACTTCAACAAATTTCTCCCTAGTTGCTAAAAAATTGAACATTCCTTCTCAATTAGGGAGGGATTTCTATCAATAAAGCCAAAACTGTTGTACCTGTCAAATCATCATGACTCATGCTGAACATTCTTGAATCTAAAGAAGAAAACCCATGGCAGGGGAGCTACTGCAACCGTCCTAAATCCATGCTCAAGCAAATAAAGGCTAAGAAACCTTCACCAGGGAGTCTCAAGCTTCAACCTGGTCCAAATAATCATTGGGGAGCCAAATGCTTCCACTCGACATTAGGAAGTGACATGCTACAACCTGGAACAAATACCATCATGGAGACTCATGCTACGACCCAATGCTACGACACAGAATGAATACCGCTCAGTCAGTAAGACTAAGAAACCATAATGACACAAAACATAGGCTAGGATTCCACAATAGCTCAGTTCAAGGGCTAAGAATCCACAATAGCTCAGCTCAAAGGCTAAGAATCCACAGTAACTCAGATCAAAGGCTAAGAATCCATGCTGTTCAAGAACACCAACATCTATGCTTTTCAAGAACACCAACATCTTCGAACTTGAGTGAGATACAACTTACCATGATTGGTAAGGATCACCATCCAATCTCAAGTAACCAACACCCATTGGCCAGATGGTTGGGAAGCAAGATGCATAATTGGGGCATACTCTTGATTGGAAGTCCCTCATCCCCAAGAGCTCACTAGCTGTATTCCTCATCCCTGGGAGCTCAACCAGGGGGAAGAGCACACATGTTGGGTCCCAAACCCAGAAGAGTTAGATTCCTTAAGCCAAGCATATTTCTAGGTGTTAACCACATAAAGTGATTTCTAGGGAAGTTTCTCCCTAGTTGCTCAAAAATTCAACATTCCCTCTCAATTAGGGAGGAATTTCCATCAATAAAGTGAAAACTGTTGTACCTGTCAAATCATCATGACTCATGCTGAACATTCTTGAATCTGAAGAAGAATACCCATGGCAGGGGAGCTATTGCTACCATCCTAAACCGATGCTCAGCTAAATAAAGGCTAAGAAACCTTCACCAGGGAGTCTTAAGCTTCAACCTGGTTCAAATAATCATTGGGGAGCCAAATGCTTCCACCCGACATAAGGAAGTCACATGCTACAACCTGGAACAAATACCACTGGGGAGACTCATGCTACCACCCAGAATGAATATTGCTCAATCAATAAGACTAAGAAACCATAATAGCTCAGAACATAGGCTAGGAATCCACAATAACTTAGCTCAAAGGATAAGAATCCACAATAGTTCAGCTCAAAGGCTAAGAATCCACAATAGCTCAGATCAAAGGCTAAGAATCCATACTGTTCAAGAACACCAAGATCTTCGAACTTGAGCGAGATACAACTTACCATGACTGGTAAGGATCACAATCTGATCTCAAGTAGCCAACAACCATTGGCCAGATGGGTGGGAAGCAAGATTCATAACTGGGGCATACTCTTGATTGGAGGTCCCTCATCCCCAGGAGCTCGCTAGCTCAATTCCTCATCCCTGGGAGCTTAACTAGGGGGGAAGAGCACACATCTCAGTGTTCTTGATCAACCGGGTGCCGAACCCAGAAGAGGTACATCCCTTAATCCAAGCATATCTCTTAAGACTAGAAATTTCTTCTTCGGCAGTGGTTTGGTAAGTGTATCAACAATCTGTGCATCAGTCTGAATATGGTGGAGTCTCACTGCTCCTCTCTGTACCATGTCTCGAATGAAATGATATCTGATTTCAATGTGCTTGGATCTGTCATGAAATACGAGATTCTCAGACAATCAGATCCCACTCATGTTATCACAAAATATCACTGTAGTATCTAGGACTTGCTCAAATAACTCTCCAAAGAGTTTTCTTAACTAGAAAACTTTACAACTAGCTAAGATAGCAGCAATATACTCAGCCTCTGCAGAACTGAGAGCAATTGGTTTTTGTTTCCTGCTCATCCAAGTGATCATGGCAAATCCCACACTGAAACAACATCTTGAAGGGCTTTTATGTCCACAATGTTGCCTGCCCAATCAACATCAGTATAACCATGCAACTTTATGTTGCCAACAATATATCGAAGACCGAAATTAATTGTCCCATGCAAATATCTAAGCACATGCTTAGCAACAACCTAATTATTATGTAAAGGCTTGGTCATGAATTGACTCAAGGTGTTTACAACATAGAAAATATCAGGACGAGTGTTCACTAGGAACATCAATGCTCCAATCAACTGAAGATATTTAGATGGATTAGATAAATCAGGTCCAACTTCATCACCACAAAGTTTACTTCATCACCACAAAGTTTCTTGAAGTTCATCTTCAGGGGAGTGCTCATGGATTTGCACTCTACCATTCAAAACCTTTCCAATAGCTTTACAACATACTTCCCTTGTGAGAGAATAATTTCGCCAGGTCTCTGCCAGACCTCCAGGCCCAAAGAGAAGTGCATCATCCCAAGGTATTTCATTTCAAAGTGCAATCTCCCTTTTACACTAAATCATCAAAAGTTCATTACCTGTCAAAAACCGATCGTCAACATATAATACCAAAATCAGAGGCACACCTTGTACAACTTTGAAGTAGAGGTTTGGATTAGCACTGCTGCTCGTAGAGTACTATATGCAAAATAAATTAGCAGGTTCATGGGTCCATCTAGTCAGTGTGTGAAATTTTTGTCATCATTTTTTTGGTTTCAAATTCCTTGTAAATGTTAGTTGTCCTTGACATTTATTCAATATTGAATGCATAATATCAAAACATATCCTGCATAATTTTTTGTTTTTTTGTGTGGTTGAACTCACAACTTATTATTCCTAGGAAGTTTTATCATTATGGTTGCTCTTTTCTACTTTAAAACAAATGAAATTGAATATTTGTCCTATATTGCAGGTTTGCTTAGAGGGACAAATATCAAAGGATTCAGTGTTAAAAAGTCTGAGTGATGGGTATCAACCTTCTGGAGATCAAATACCATGGAAGGTTTCGGAGCAGTTCCAGGATATGAATTTCCCAAGTCTTTCAGGGGCTCGAATTGTTCGTATAGCTGTTCATCCAAATGTCATTAGGGTATTATTAAAAACTCCCACCCATTTTGAATTTGGTTTCTGTTTTCTTCGTAATGGAATGTACTTCCCATCTTGCAACAAAGATTTTCTATTCTCTAATTGTTTCTTTTTTTTGTTTTCCTAAAGGCTGGCTATGGATCAATCGCTGTGGATCTGCTCACAAGGTTTATTTCTTTTTGACCTTTATAATTGCCTATGCTCTTTTAAACTTTTATAGGAGCGTTATGCTATTATTTCCTATTATCCTGTTCTAAGCAAAGAAAATGAAATGGAAGAGAAATAAAATACTCATGGGGTGAACTTTCAATAGAATCAATATATAGTAATCATAATTCACTTGAGTCTTTTTAGATCAAATAAGTAATAATGAATGAGATAGCTTAAATTCTTCAGTTTTGTAACGTCTAATCCATATTCTTGGATGATCAATTAAGGTAGTAATTGGGCATTTGATTTATTGATCATTAGGGTTAGTGTTGAAGTTTTTGTCGATAGTCCGGTTGATGACAATGTTTTAATATATATTTATGTGAGTCATCATTCGACAACCTATTTTGATGACCAAGGGGTTGTATTGTTTATATTTAATTTTTCCTAGGAAAGAATCGTAAGCGTTTACATTAGTGTGAAAAATATGCATTCATGAAGAGCATAGAGCTCTATGATATTGAACCTCAGCAAAAAATTAAAGTCGGGCCTCAAAAATACACAGCTATTAAACAGTCCTAAAATGCCCATGAGCATAATCTGCCCTTTTTATTCCCAGAGATAGCATACGATGCCCTTACATGCATTCTTCCATGATTCTAATCAGAAGAAACAGAGCTTTAGACCCATTCATTATTAACTTCATGAGTTAAAACCTGAATGTCAAGATTGTGAACAGCAGAAGAGAGAGCAAAACGTGTATATCCATCAACATATAGGGATCTTAAAGAATCTGGGGGAGATGCCCCAGATTCCTCTTCATCAATCTCCCATGTACCCTCTGATATCTCCACTACTTTATTCGATTGAGTGTCTGCTCCCAAGTTGAGCTCTTTATAGATGTGTGCTTATGAAATGACCAAGAAGAAGATTTCCAGGGCCTTTACTTGTTTGAGTAAAAGCCTCAAGATAGATTTCTGCATCTCAATGAGTCCACTTACCCAATCAGTGACCAGATTTGGGTCCCCCAACACTTGAATGTGAGCAATGCCTCTTTTCTTTGCCAATCTCAATTGCCAATGCCTTCCATTCAGAAGTGTATGCATCTCAATGTGTCCACTTACCCAATCAGTGACCAGATTTGGGTCCCCCAACTCTTGAATGTGAGCAATGCCTCTTTTCTTTGCCAATCTCAATTGCCAATGCCTTCCATTCAGAAGTGTATGCATCTCAATGTGTCCACTTATCCAATCAGTGACCAGATTTGGGTCCCCCAACACTTGAATGTGAGCAATGCCTCTTTTCTTTGCCAATCTCAATTGCCAATGCCCTCCATTCAGAAGTGTTATTTGCAGTGTTGTGAACATCTCGATTTTATTGCAAAATCACGATTTTTTGGCCTGGCCGATGTTTGCTGATTTTTACTGATATTTTGATGGTATCTTAATTTTGCCGATGCTCGCTGATTTTATTGATATTTTCCCGATTTTCTCGATTTTTTGGTTTTCTGAACCCTTGCCTATTTTATTCCATTGCCGATGTTTGCAACATTGGTTATTTGTGCCTTGCCCTAAATCTGCTCTAAGAGAAATTTAAGTGTATCTGTAAGGTATATCGCTTCAGCTACAAATAAACCAGGCATGCACCATTGAAAAAGGCCCATGGCTAGGACTTGTCTGACTCTAGTATTCCTACCTTTTTTTGGTGTTTTAAGCTTTGGAACCAGGTTTAATCCTTCAGGAAGAAACTTTATTTGACAATGCACCTGAAAAGGACGGGAATCCTTACTTCAAAAATGCTTGCATTCCTAGCTAACCATATAGCCTGGGATACTATTAGAGGGATGTCTCTGTACTGTTTTAGTGCACTTTTTTCAAAACATTTCTTCATGCATTCTAGACTTCTCGTAAAGTGCCCTCATTCCACTTGCCCTTGTTATCTATCAAACCCACAAGACAGATCCCAATACTTCCTGCCAGGATTGGTTGTGGTTGAATTGATGATTGGTCATGGCAGCATCTGAACAGGTGTTTGGGGAATTCATACAGGTTTGTATCACTGGCTATACACTCATACAGTTATTCTATTTATTCTCATACAGTTTTGTTGGGCAGTTTTGCTGGCATGTTTTGCATGCAGAAGAACTTTGATTGGAGGCCTTACAGGTGAGCCTTGTTGACTTCTGTCATCCCTCATGCTGTGTTAAAGGGGGAATGTTATTGGTATTGGAGATTGTTCGGTTCTATAAACCCAGCTTGATGTTGTCGAGAACTCATTTATGATTTCCACTGGTCGGCAGAAATTGACAAATTTGTGTGATGCGAAGGTGAGGGGAATTCAAAGAAGTATGTAAAGGTCTAGGAACAGCATCAGATCAATGATAATTTGGGAAACTGCTTCTGGATAGACATCAAGAAACTGAAAATGCTTTTGAGCAATGAAAGTTATCTTTATTTTGGTTTTGGTTATTTTGGCAGCTCTAGATTGGTTATGGTTGGTGCTGTTGTTACATGATTTCGGAGCATTTATGTTGGTAGCTTCCATGGTTCAGATTGCTTGGTTGATAGCACCATGCTTTTGGAGACTATTCTTAACAGTGCTTTTTGGTAAACTTGTTTTGACCAGTTTTGGATAGACTCTTATTGCTGCACCTTTGTGTGTGGAGGTTTGGGAGGTTCAAGTACTAAAGAACTGTCCATTCTAAGCCTTGTTTCACTAGTTTGCTTTACTACATTCTGAAAGGATTGGTTGAAGGTATTGTGGAGGTAACTTCTTTGTTGTACCTCATCATGGTCAGGGATTTTGGCTCTCAGTATCCTTTGCCCTGTTGTGTTCAGGGGGTAATGATGGAAAATGTGATATTGCTGAAATTTTGAAATTGAAAAGTTGACCTATGTAATTCAGACATTTCACCTCTATCCTAGAGGTTTCCTGGATCTTAACCTTGTGAAATTTTAGCCTTAGGGCTGTTACAAAATACAATACAAAACAGCAGTGGAAATGGACAATATTTCTATCCTTGACAACTGAAACTTCTAGGCAATCCAAGGAGAAAAGATACAAAAGTGTTTTGATAAATTTCAAGCCTCTAGGGCAATCTCAAACTGTGGGGTAAGCTGTGCAGAGGTAAGCTTGGTCAATCGAATGAGTGAGTTAGGAATTGCAAATTAGTTTAGGTTTTGATATTTGTTATGTATTTTTCTTTTAGTTTATTTTACTTTTTTAAAATTTTTGTTTTTTATAATTTTTTTGAAATGTTTTTCAATTTTAAGGGTTATTAGACAAAATTGAGTAGGAGTGCTTCTAGGCGTCCCCCCTCAAAAGGGGTGCTTCTGGGCATCCCCCTTTTGAGGGGGGATGTCTAGGAGCACCTCTTTTGGGGAAACGTGTCCCCCACAATGGGGAAATGTTTCCCTGTGCACCTCCCTGTCTCCCCAAAAGGGGGATGTGGGGAAATGTTTCGCTAGGCATCCCACCTCCCAAGTGCGTGGGAAGCGTGAGGTGCGTGCACCGCACCCTAGGGGACGCATCCCCATGGAACACTGAGACACAAGCTCCTTTTGGCCCTCTACCTCTTCCATAAAGCCTTTTGGCATACTCTCCTTCCTAGAATCCATGCCTCCTTTTGAAATTGATCAACAATCCTTGTTCTTAGCTACCACCTTTGTAACAAACAGTTCTTTTTGTATTTGAAGACAAAGATATTTGTAATTGTGTAGATGTATTGATAGATAAATAACTTGATTGGTTGAATGAATATTACACTGAGGTACCTTATTATAAATACCTGGGTGAGACACCTTTCTATAAATGTACTTGTCTCTTTGATAAGTCACTTATTTCATTTAACTAATCAACTGTTTATTATGTTTGTAACATTGGCATCCCCTTAAAAATTGCTTTGCCCTCAAAGAAAGGGTAATGAGCGGCATTTTTGGTGAAAACTTTCTGTTTTGCATGATGAAACTTCTTGAAGGTTTTGCCATTCAATAAGATATTGTTTGATGGTTTTGGAATGTAACATTTTTTCCTTGGTGGCAAGAATACCTTTTAGTTCTAAAATAATTCTTCCTTTATCATCGAACTCAGGGAAATCTTTTTGGATATGTTGGGCTTGTCCCAACACCTTGAGGCAAGACACATGGAAGAAATTATGGATGCGGCAGTTGTTTGGTAACTTCCCCTCATAAACTACTTCACTAACTTTTTTATTGATTTGAAAAGGCTCATAGAATTTCGGAGCCAATTTTTTTTTTCCTTGTTGCTTAAGGGGCAATTGTTTATAAGGTTGGAGTCTTACAAACACCCAATTGCCTTTTTCGAACATGATTTCTGATCTATGTTGGTTTACTTCTTGTTTCATTCTAATACGATTTGTTTCTAAATTTTCTTTTAGTATTTTGATGATTGTTTGTTCTTCATGTAGTTGATTTCTTATGCCTTGCACTTCTTACCCACCAAAGTGGGTGACTGAAGCATTTAAACTCGGATATATTTATAAATTTATATATTAATGATTGAATGCTGGTTTTTGCAAACAGGGCCTTGGCTTAAATAAGCCATTGGGCACCTTTTCGAGAAGGGGCATGATCTTTGATTGTGCCCCAATTACATATTAATTAATTACATAACCTTGCCTCCCTCTTGAAAAGATGCTTTGTCCTCAAAGCCTACACAACAACGGGTGTTTTTGGCAAGAAACTTCTGTGCAACACCTTTTCATGCTATTCTATACACAGAGAGCTTTCCAACGACGCGAGAATCGCGTCAATCGGAGTTTGTATGCAAAAGTTATGCCACGCAGAAGTTGATCTTCCTGTTTTCACACCTATAGTTTGGGAGAATGTCGCGTCAAACCCCATTATTCATGGAAAATGGGCTAGCCACGTGTTTGTGATGTAAAAGACTCTAGAAAAGTCTATTTTGTAACTCTACTTAAGAGTTGATGTAGTCAAACTTAACTAGTAGTAGGCTATTGGGCTGCGTTATAACCAGGCCACTAAGAGGAAGAGACATTCCATTCTTTCGAGAGCATTTTGTTCCATAGTTGAGCAAAGATAGCCAGGAGAGTTAGGAGGTAGAGCACACAGAGAGGATCTATGCGCTGTAGCAGCCCATGGGCCACATACATCACTTCTTTGTATTTGCATCCATATTTCCAGACAAAGAAAGAGAGTGAAGCGACCTCACCTTCTAGCTAGGTTTTCTCCCAAAAGGGTTTCCCCGAGAGCATATCTTGTGTATTATGTGTCTTTGAGCTTATTTTGTTGTTGTCTACTTTTCTGCTTGATTTACTTTTACATGCATGCACTAATTATAGTTAATTTTACAGATCTAGAAATTAAGTAAAACTGTAATAGTGTAAAATCTTAGATTTTTAATTTAATACTATCAAATCTGTTGTGACGAACTGTCCAGTGGAATATCCATGACAGTTTATGGATCATTTGGTACCAGAGCAAGTTTCTTTGGGTATTTTGTGGAGATTGTAGGGATCTAGATTGATGAGACCGAAAATTGTAAAATCCTAATCATGGGTGACGAATCTGTAAACAAACCTCGTTACCCTGCAGAGGTGAGGTTTTTGCGGCTTCAAGAACAAGTCGCGGATATAAATTGCAATGTAAACCTCCTCATGGCGGCCCTAAGCAATAAGCTAGGGATATTTGGAGAAGGGGGTTTGAATGCAGAGGACAAATTAAAAGGGGGATCAGGAGATTGGGAAGACACAGATATCCAGCCGAAGAAAGAACTCTGAAAATATCAACCCAGTTCGAGTGTCTTGAACCAATCCCTGTATAAAGTGGAAGCAAAAGTAGATATCAAGCCATACCACTGCGAAATCGATGCTCTAAAGCTGAAACATTGGTTGCAACAACTGGAAGTTTATTTCAGTGTCCATCATATCGAGGAAGGGCAGAAGATCTCATTCGCACGACTAAAATTGGAGGGCCATTCACTAACTTGGTGGGAGAGCCAGATAGAAACCCTGAGGTTGGAGGGAGAACCTCCAGTGACTAAGTAGGAGGATTCCAAAACCCTCATTAAGTCGCAGTTTTATCCCATTGGGTACGTGGAAGACTAGTGGATCCGGTGGCATTACTTTAGGCAAAATCCACGTGAAAACGTGTAGGAGTACACCACAAAATTTAGAAAGATGGCTATAATGTTGGGTGTCTCTCCAAAGAACCCAGATGTACTCCTCAAGTCTTTGGGGGGTTTGCATCACCATTTGCGTGAACAAGTGGTGTTGTTCAAGCCCAAAACTATGGACGAGGCTTGTGTACAGGCAGAGTACCAAGAGAAAATAGGCCTAAAAAGAGCGCAATCAAGTGGATCGAAGCAAACAGAGCAACAAGATGCTTCTAAGGAGGGGAATAAGAAGCAAAAAGGAGGAAAAGATAAAAAGACGACAACCACAACACACCAATGCAAGGATCCTAGCAACCACTGCAAGCATTGCAACATTGATGGCCACACAGAGGAGAAGTTTTGGAAGTTGCATCCAAAGCTAAACCCGAAGAACAAGAAAAAAGAGAATAAGAAGAAGAATCTCATGGCCACTGATTCAAGCAACCAAGTTGAAAGCAACTCAGACGTGGATGAGAAGATCGTCTGTACATCAGTGCAGAAGGAGGTGAATCTTAGTAGCCTTTAGCAACATGAAGAGAAAGAAATGACCAAACTCTTCCATGTAAAGATACAGGCCAAGAAGACGAAGATTGATGCTCTGTTTGATTCAAGATCGCAAGCAAATCTCGTTGCAGTAGATCTGGTCAAGAAGTTGGGGTTGGAAGTTGGTGATCATCCAAACCGATATCCACTAGGATGGGTACATAAGGATGTAGAGATGAAGGTAACAAAACAGTGTAAAATTAGATTTTGCTATCAGTGCTGATTTTATTGATGAAGTAGATTTGGATGTGGTTCCCCTTGATGTATGTGGAGTCATGCTTGGGAGTTCATACATGTACATGTGTGATGCAATATTCATGAGGAGAGTTAACTAGTACCAACTCATTAAGGATGGAAAATCATTCATCTTCAATGCGCACAAAGGCAAGTCGAAAATTTCACTGGTAAGTGCCAACAAAGTAGAGAAAATGATCAGTTCCAGCAAGAAGTATGTTTTATTGTTTGTAAGAGAAAATCAATCTGTAGAGGAGTCAATAAGAGGCAAGGCATCCCTAGAGGAGTGTACTAAGAAACAAAAACAACAATTGGAGGAGTTGTTACATGCATACAAGGATGTGTTCCGAGAGCCTAAAAGGCTACCCCCTAAGAGAGAAGTGGAGCACGAGACCCAGCTATTGCCAGACTCCCCATTGCCAAATATTGGGCTGTACGTGGAGTATGTTATAGAAGCAAGTGAGGTGAAGAAAAAGTTGCAACAACTGTTGGAACAAGGTGTCATTTGACCGAGTACATCACCATGTGGGTCACCCATCATCATTGTGCCAAAGAAGGATGGGACTTGGCGGATGTGTATAGATTACAGGGCATTGAATAAAATCACGCTCAAGAACAGACACCCCCTGCCCAGGATAGACGATCTGCTAGATCAGTTGTAGCAAGAAAAGTATTTCACCAAGCTGGACTTGAAGTCTGGATATCATCAGGTTCGAGTCAAAGAAGAAGATACATGGAAGGCCGCCTTCAAAACCAAGCAAGATTTGTATCAGTGGTTAGTTATGCCATTTGGCGTATGTAATGCACCAACTACATTTATGAGATTAATGAATGATGTACTGCACCCTTTTATAGATTCATTTGTTATTGTCTATTTGGATGATATACTGGTATATAGTGCTACCCGGGAGGGGCATATTTCACATTTGATGTAGGTGCTTGAAACATTGAAGAAACACCAACTGCTAGCAAATCTCAAGAAATGTGAGTTTGCGCAACAGCCCTTGGTGTATTTGGGATATGTGATTGGTGGAGGAGAATTGAAGATAGATCCTTCCAAGATGGAGGCTATCATGAAATGTCCGACGCCTACTAATGTTACGGAGGTTAGGAGTTTCATTGGAGCAACACAGTACCTGAGGAAATTCATAGCCTCGTTTTCAGAGGTAACAACACTGCTCCACGCCATAACATCAAGTGGCAAGAGTTTCCAGTGGGGAAAAGGGCAGCAGAAGGCTTTCGATGAGTTAAAGAAGAAGATTAGTGAAGCACCAGTTCTGGCATTACCAAACTTACAACGACCCTTTGAAGTGGAGACAGATGTGAGTGGGTATGCTATGGGAGCTGTCTTGATGCAAGGAGGAAGGCCCGTTTGCTACCATTCTGAAGTATTTCATGGGGCAGTTCTTAACTACCCTATCTACGATAAGGAGCTCTATGCCATGGTCCAAGTTGTGAAGAAGTGGAAGCAATATCTAATGGGAAAGGAGACAATAATCCACACGAAACACCAACCGTTACAGTACATGTAGGCCCAGAATAAGCTACAATAGATCAAGCATTACAATTGGATGGGGTTTTTACAACAGTTTCATTTGGTGATCGAGTATAAGAAGGGCAGCAAAAACAAGTTGGCAGATATGCTTTCAAGGCCACCGACATCAAATATTACAGCTTTGGAGACTCCTATGCACATGGAGCCGATCACCCATGATGTATACAGAGATAAATATTCAGAAGATGAGGACTTCAAGGAGGTGTATCAATAGTTGCAAAGTCAGAGTCATGTGCACGATGGCGACAACACCGTTGACTACCATCTCCAGGATTGGTTACTCTACAGGCTGGATACGCTATGTGTTCCTAAAAGTGAGCGCTTCAGCTGATTAGAGAGGCTCACACCTCCAAGGTTGCAGGGCACTTTGGTGTAGGGAAGATCGTGTCTAACTTGCAAAGGTATGTGTATTAGCCCAAGATGCAAGAACAAGTAGCTAGGTTCATAAGAGGATGCATTATTTGTTGTACCAGCAAGCCTAACATAAAACAGTGCGAAACACGCATATGGATTTCCAAAAGAATTCAAAATGAATTGATTGAGCTGAATACTCAATAATAATACAGAGATATTTTACAAAGATAGAAACATCAAGTTTCTATATGAGATTCAATTTCATCTAAGAAACTGCTAAAGAAAAGAAAATAGCAACAATTTAGAAGAATGAGCATTAAACTAATATTAGAATTATTCTAATACCCTCCCTTAATGCTCGATCTATTTACAACACCAATAGATCTCCTGAATTGTTCAAATTTAGCAGGACCAAGAGGCTTGGTGAATATGTCTGCGGGCTGCTCTGTGGTGGGAACATACTTCAGCTGAACAAATCCGTCTTCAACAAGCTGGCGAATGTAGTGGCAATGAGTTTCCACATGTTTTGTTCGTTCATGAAAGACGGGATTTTTGGCAAGTTTGAGCACTCCCTGATTGTCACAAAACAAGGAAGTAGGACCTGTCTGGGAAGCATGCATGTCTGCAAGCATACGTCGAAGCCAAACTGCCTCGCATGATGCCTTAACTGCTCCTCGATATTCTGCTTCGGTGGAGGAGAGAGCCACGGCTTGTTGTTTCTTACTCGTCCAGGTGACAGCACCAGATCCTAGATTAAAAACATACCCAGCTGTAGATTTACGATCATCAACCGAACCGGCCCAGTCAGAATCTGTGTAACCACTAAGGATAGGATTGGAACTGTGAGTGTAGAGAAGTCCATAATCAGAAGTGCCACGCACATATCTTAGTACTCGCTTTGCTGCTATCCAATGATCAGCTTTAGGAGCGGACATGAAGCGGGAAATGTAGCTTACTGAAAAACTGATGTCTGGTCTGGTGGCAATAAGGTAAATAAGACTGCCTACTAATTGTCTAAATAAAGTTTCATCCACAGGAGGAGAAGATGACTGAGCTGAAAGTTTGAGTCCTGGTTCCATCGGAGTTGTGGCTGGTTTGCAATCCTGCATTCTGAACCTGTCAACAAGATTCTTGGCATACTTGGACTGAGAGAGAAAGATGTTATTCTCAGTCTGCCAAACTTCAATCCCCAGACAGTAGTGAAGAAGGCCCAAGTCTGTCATATCAAAAGTTCTGCATAAGTCTTGTTTGATCTCATGGATCAAATGTGCAGAGCTGCCAGTAATGATGAGGTCATCTACATAGACAACCACAAACAAGATATTATCATCAGTGTTTTTGATATACAGATTTGCATCAGATGGGCTTCGCTGAAAACCATGATCTGTCAGGTATTGATCAATTTTCATGTACCAAGCTCGAGGAGCTTGTTTTAGTCCATAGAGAGCTTTAGCTAATCTACACACTTTTTGTTCCTGACCGGCAATCTTAAATCCTGGAGGCTGTGTCATGTAGACTTCTTCCTGTAAATCACCATTTAGGAAAGCACTTTTTACATCCATCTGATGAACTTTCCATTTAAACTGAGCTGTTAGAGCAAGAACAAGACGTATGGTACTCATTTTGGCTGTAGGGGCAAACGTCTCCTCATAGTCAATTCCTTCCTTCTGAGAGAATCCTCGAGCCACAAGACGAGCTTTATACTTATCTAGAGTTCCATTGGCTTTGTACTTTACTTTATAGATCCATTTGCAGCTGATGGGCTTTTTTCCCTGCAGGAAGATCAGACAGGGTCCATGTGTGATTTTTCTGAAGACTCTGAAATTCAGCGTCCATAGCCTGTTCCCATTCAGGTGTACCTTTAGCCTCTGAGTAAGATTGAGGCTCAAAGGTACTGTGGATATTAGCCATAAGCGCAAAATTTACTATAGACTGCTGAGTGCTCTTATGTCTAGAGGTGCGTCCTTCAAGAAGCTCATCATCCCGAAGATCACCAATGGTTTTAGCCCACCATTTTGGTCGAAGAGTAGATGAACTAACATTAGTAGTAGAAGAAGAGGGGTCAGGAGCAATAGGAGCAGCAAGAGAAGAGTTATTTTCCGGAGGATGCTCTGGCAGTGTATTATCAAACATTGATACTGCATCATCCCTCCCATCAGGTGGACCTACCAGAAGAAGAACACTGTGAGGCTGATCTGTAGAATACTGCTCAGAAGAAGAGGACTGAAAGAATCCTCTGTCTTCATCAAATACCACATCGCGACTGAAGCTAAGACGACCAGTAGCAATATCAATTAGTCTATAAGCCTTGTGGTGATCACTGTACCCTGTCATCATGAGTTTCTGGCTTTTGGAATCCAGTTTAGAGCGTTTAGCAACTGGAATCCAAGTATATGCAATTGAGCCGAAGACTTTGAGGTGACTGATCTTAGGCTTACGACCAGACCAGACCTCTTCGGGAGTTTTCCCTTTAACAGCCTGAGTAGGGGATCTGTTAAGGAGATAAACCGCAGTAAATACTGCTTCAGCCCAAAATTTGTTGGGAATATTCTTGTGCTGCAACATGGAGCGAGCCATTTCAACAACCATGCGGTTGCGGCGTTCAACAACACTGTTCTGCTGAGGGGTGTAGGGGGTAGTGAACTGGCGTTTTATGCCATGAGTAGCACAGTAGGTGGAAAAAACAGAAGAACAAAATTCCCCCCCGTTATCTGTTCTAAGGGTCATGATATCACAGCTAGATTCTTTTTCCACTAAGATTTTAAACTTCTGAAATATACTGAATGCATCAGATTTATTTTTTAGAAAATAAACCCACATCTTTCTACTGAAATCATCTACAATAAGCAGGAAATATTTGCAAGCAGTGATAGAAGATGTTTTCATGGGCCCACAAATATCAGCATGAATTAGCTGGAGTACCTTAGATGCTCGCCAGGATTCGCCATTTGTGAATGAAGACCGATGTTGTTTTCCAGCTTGACATGCGCCGCAGATGCCCAACTGCTGAGTCTGAATATCAGGTAATCCTGTCACAAGTCCTTCCCGAGAAAGCTGAGAGAGATACTGCATGTTTAGGTGCCCATATCGCTGATGCCATAGAGTGCTGATGGGAGAAGCACGAGCTGCTAGAGCCACTTCTGGAAAATCACCGGTGTCCAGAAGTCTATATAGACCATGATCTTCTAGGCCAACAGCAACTGTAAGATTTTTCTCCCTGTCGATAATAAAGCATTTGTGCAAACTGAAAACTATATCAAGCTGAGGAGAGTTCCTCATAATCTGACTGACGGACAGCAGATTAGTTTCCATCCCAGGAACATAGTATACATTCAGGAAGGTAAGAGTGCGTCCACCAGACTGGATTTGGACTGTACCTCGGCCATCTACTGTGTATTTTTCACCTCCTCCAAATACCACGGAATCACTGAAAGGTGAAAAATCAATAAACCAGTCACGCCTGTGAGAGAAATGGCGTGATGCACCAGAGTCAATGTACCAGGCAGATGATGGAATATGATCTGAAGACCTTTTAGCCATTAAAGCATAAAAGGCAGAATCTGTCTGCTCGGAATGTTCTGCTACATTTGCTGTCTGATGAATTCCTCCCTGTTTCTTCTGTTCAGAAGCAATTCTCTGTCGGCAATCTTTCTTTATGTGACCAAATTTGTGACAGTAGTTACACTGCACAGTTTTCTTCCTAGCAGGATCAAATGACTGAGAAGAAACTTTCTGCTGATATGACGGATATTTGGCCGCAAAGGCATTTTCTGAAGAAGCTGATGCTGCACCTCCACCAAACTGTTGTTTCCATCGATCCTGCTGCATAAGTTTGGTACATAAATCTGGAAACTTTAGATCAACATTAGTGGCAGTAATGTTTAAAGTTTCGATGAAGTGCTCATAAGATGGTGGTAGACTTTTTAGGGTGATGACTACCAGATCTTCTTCCTCCATGGTGCGACCAATGGCTTCTAGCTGATCTCGAATATCTTTAATTTTGTTGAGATGTTCCTGTAGAGATATATGTTCGTCCATCATAATGGAGAACAACTGATTTTTGAGAAAGAAGGCTCGGCTTTTGTCGGATGTCTTGTGAAGGTCCTTCAACAGTTGCCAGATCTCAGCAGCGGTCTTGCCAGAAGGAATCTGAGGTAACTGATCATCAGCGACAGAGAGCTTGAGGAGCATAACTGCTTCGCGATTTCGATCATCAAACTTGTCTTGGTCAGTGCCAGCTGTACCAGGACGGAGCTCCTTGTTGAGAACAAGCTGGTCAAGGCGCCTATATTCAAAAATGGTTAACATTCTTTGTTTCCAGATGTTGTAGTTTGTGCCATTGAAGCGTTGACTACCTTCCAGCATTAGATTGGTTAATGACGCCATCCTTCTTGCAAGCAGAGATGACTCAGCCAATAGCTTAGTTAAAAAACACAGCTGAGAGAAATGTCCCAAAGAAATTAGTGCTGCTTCAGGACTGGTCAAGATCTGCACCCGAGACACTTAAAAAAAATCTGGTTTACACCTGCTTTTAAAACCTTTAATTCTGCTGCTCAGAAATATTTCAAGAATATAAACATGAATGTGTCAAGCAACTGTCAACAAGGTCTGAGGAAGGAGGTCGAATTTCTTTCACAGTACTGAAGATATATCACAGGATTTTCTCCACAGAAAATTAGAGCTAGATAGCAGATTTCAAACTCAGAATCTCAGTTTTTTTTTTTCTTTACAGTGAATATTTGGACCTCCTCCACAGAAGAAATGCCACAGTCCTTTTCTTACTTCAAAGAAACAATATTACTGATTCTTGTTGTCCTTTTATCACAGGTATACAGAAATAAAACACAGAAATTTTCCGCACAAAAAAAATTATCGATACTGTTCTGCTGTAGCAGTGCTATGAGAAAAAAAAAAAAATCGGAGATTACCCGAGCATACGGAAGATTGTGGAGAAGTGCATCAAACGAAACCTCAGATCGATCGACGTATCTGCGTTAAGGAAAAGTTGGCGGAGGTCTAAGGGTATTGAATCACGTGTTTGGAGACCGAGCTTACGTGGAGACCGAGGGAGGAGCCGAGCTTGAGGTGGGTTCCACGTCTGCGCTGCGATTTGGTGATGGCCTCCCGACACACGATGTTCCGATTTTTGTCAACGTCCCACGATGTTCCGGAATTCGACCACGTAGACTCCACTCTCTCGCACTAATGGCACCGGTGCAGTGCGCACGAGCAATCGGCGTCTAACGCTGAGCAATCGATAGTGGCACTGTATCGGCAATTGATAATGGTGCACGAGTAATTGATAATGGCACTGTATACGCACTGATATATATTGGAACCCCGAATTTGCAAATTTTTAACCGTTGTTCGCCATCCAGTTTCCCGATCGGTACATTCAACAGGATGCAACAAAAAAAATTGGCAGGCCACAGTGGGCATTCAGAGCCGATTTATCTTCACGCAGATTGAGCACAATTTTTGACGGGCGTGCTTTGAGTGCGAAAAAAATTTGCTGGTAATGCTGCAGAGTGGAAGCCACGATCCGATATCTGGACCGGCCACAAAGGAATTTCGAGACTGTGTATGAGCCAGACAAAATCCGAGAGCTTCCGGATCTTGAAAAAGACTGAATCTAAAACCTGAGAGCAATAACTGAAGAATTATTTCGACCTATTCACTTCTATATCGAGATGGACGACTGTAAGCGTTTATCACGATGAGCAAAGCCGAAGCTGAGACTCAGTGAAGGCTACCTGGCTTACAGAGGACTCGATCTTAGAAATGAATAACAGAAATAACTCAAAAACCTGCTCTGATACCATAAAACAGTGCGAAACACGCATATGGTTTTTCAAAAGAATTCAATGAATTGATTGAGCTGAATACTCAATAATAATACAGAGATATTTTACAAAGATAGAAACATCAAGTTTCTATATGAGATTCAGTTTCATCTAAGAAACTGCTAAAGAAAAGAAAATAGCAACAATTTAGAAGAATGAGCATTAAACTAATATTAGAATTATTCTAATATTTCGATGTTTCAATAATTGCTATTTGTCTTAGAGCTTCATTCTTTTCCAAATATGATGGATGGATATACTTTTTTTCAATGTTCCACCAAGGTTCCGGGATGAGGGGGCGAGGGAGCGCAGGAGCGGCCTATGCAAAAGCTCCCTACCATTTTTTAGGAAGCGTGGGGGAGCGTCAAGGTCTTAAAAATTTATAAATATAAAATATAATTTATTAATTGAGTCCACTATGACAATTGTTTGAATTGAAAAGTTGCAAAGGCATGATCATTGATATGAATATCATTTGACATTATCCCAAATTTATAATATCATATAAAATAATAAATTTTAAATTCTAATTCAGCTTGGTCAAATTCTAATTTGATTTTGTTCAAAAGAGGGAGAGCTTCAGCTTGATAAGGTAGCCACGAATTCTGTGAAAAGGTAATGAACAGATCAGGAACATTGCATTGGCCGTAGAGGGGCAACTTACAATGGTTTGCCACTGTATTGGATCCAACAGCTAGAAAAGTTTTTATTAATATAATATAGACAGTACACCATATCTGAAGAGAGTTTTAGTTCCAGGAGAGATGAGAAGACACATGAAAGAGTTTCTGACAGTTTACTATCAATGACATTCACTGCAGGATGACCATCTGCGAACCAACTTGGGTGACCAACGATGGCATGGATAATTTGTCTACCTTATTAGAGCAATGCCATGCAGTTCAAACTTCAAACTAGCAGTGTATTTCAAGGGTGAAAATAATTTTCAGACCTGAGAATTCAAGCTGAGCAACTGTGCTCTGTGTAAATTTTGTAACTGTATAAATTCATATATAACGACAGTTCCTGAGATTTCTTATTGCCCATAGTATTTTGTCATGCTTGCAGTAAACGCATGTTAGTCTATAGTCCACCCAATTATTTCCCACATGACATAGGTGTTGCTTCCATAGTTTGTATGTCAAATGTCATGCAAATTAAAAACACAAACTGAATGTCTCATATTCTTTGCTTGTCACTCCAGTTATCTCCCCATTGTAATCCAGCCATCACTTGAGAAAAAAAGGAGAAGTTTTAAATGGGAAAATTCATGTATGTGCTATATGGCCCAGCAAATTTCCATGATACTGACCCTCTAAAATAACGTTTGTTGAAACCAAAAGACAGCACAAGACGTTATCCCCATACAGAACATGAGTAGCTTTGTACCACTTTAGGTCTATTAAATCATAAACTATATGCAAGGCCATTTTTTTGGGAGCGTGGGGAAACGTCCCCTCAGGGAAGGGAAACATTTCCCTGGCACGTCCCCCTGAGTTTCCTCCATTTTGGGAGCGTGGGGAAACATCCCCTACTCGTCCCCAAGTCCCCGGAGTGCGGGGGAGCGAGGAAACTAGACCCCTAGGGGGGGGGGCAAGTCTCCATGGAACACTGCTTTTTTTGCCATGTGGGTTTCTCTTTTATGCGAATTTTTCATTATATGTATAATGTATGGAATATTGCATCATGATGTTGCTTGTGCTCTAAATTTATGTGAAAAACATGAATCACTTAGGAATCTTGATCTTGCATGTGTTACTCATTTGGCAATAAAAAGTGAATATTCCTAGGGGTAGGTTTTGAAATCTTGACTCTGAAACTCCATTAATTTGCAAATCGAAGTATAAATCCTTGGTATGACCTTGAAGTTGCCTCTCTAGGGCATGTGAAGTTGCAATAGAGCTCCTTGAAGAGCAAAAAATCCTATGTCGAATGCACTTTGACTCCGTTCTCCACAATAGGCTAGGCACTGGTCTACAAGTCCTTGGTGATCACCGTAACGAAAACCTTTTTCACCTCTTTCTTCCCATTCAACGCCCTAACCTTAGGGGTCTCCAAGGGCATCACGTGAAATCCATCGTAACCATCCATTTCAAGAGCGAGTTGGGCTACAACTGCGTTGCAATGTGCTCTAGGCCCTCACAAATTTTGAAGGATTTCTTGTGGCTAGTTTTGGAATTATCCCAAGCCCTAGCTCCAACTTCGTTCTTAGCCTTAGGTTAGTGTTTTCATTAAGAGTCATTACATTAAAAACTCAAGTAAAATCTAATTTCTTTGATCCTTTTCTCCTCCCCTGCTTGGTCAGGACCTTTCATTTGAAGTTTCACTCGAAACCCTTGGCCTTGCTTGGGTCCATTTGGGATTCTTTGTGGTCCCACATCCTTTATCACTCTAATTTCACAAGGATCACATTAGAAACCCTCTTCTCCTAGGATTCTTAGGTCTATGGCATCCCTTATCAAGGTATATATCTCATCCCTAGGTCTAGGTTTTCTTTCAAGCCTTTATTGGAGAACCTTACACCTTGTTTCTCAAGCAATTAAGCCCTATCATCTGAGTCTCTCCTATGAATGGGCTCTTGAAATCATTGTCTCTCCATCATTGACATACCATTCATAGTGATTTCCCTTATACCGGGACTCCTCCCATTGATGAAATTCCATATACAACAGGGGGCATTGATTGAGGTGACAATGGATCTTTGTCCCACTATTGCCACTTGGTCTAGTAGTTGCCCCTTTGGAACCCCTACAAGATTGAGTGTTAATAGGTAATTCAATAAAACTCCTAGAATAATTTGTTTAACATTGCTAATAACCTAGACGAAGAAGTCGAGATTGAGTGACAGCGACTCGTTTCGAGACTTGCCCCCAACGCCACACCCAATGGATTAAAGCTTTCTTCCACATAACCCAAGGTGTGGATTAGGTGGCAACAGTCACATAAATCTTTCTTCCACATAACCCAAGGTGTGGATTAGGCGGCAACAATCACATTAATTATCATTGGAGCATTGTTCTCAAAGCATGTTCTCACTTGGTTATTATTCCCCTTTGTGTCATGTTTCGATGTTAAATACCCTCTTCTCCTACTCTTTCCCAGTGCTTCTTCCTCAATCCATTATGAATCTTTCATAAGAAGCAAGATAAGTATATGGTGTACAACTCCATTCTTTTATATGATGGTGTTTGTAATGAATATAAATCATATAATAAAATAGTTAAGTAATATATAAACAAAATAATACTAAATAGTAATAACTCTATATTAAATATAAGGTAAGTTAGCCTAAATAGTCTGGGGTGGCAGGAGGGGGAGGGATTCTCATTAATCCCGAAGGAATCACTGAATTCAAATATGCTTGGGGGCTTGGTCGGAAGACAAATAACCAAGCAGAAGCGTACAGTATGCTCTTGGGACTAATCCTGGCACAAAGAAATGGTATAAAAAAGATTCAGGTGTTAAGCGATTCCATGATCATTATAAGGCATATGATCAAAGGCAAAGATCACTAACCTGAACCAAATCATTAAGAGAGCCCAGAACTTGCTCCCTGCTTTTGAATCGGTGTCATTCTACCACATCTTGAGGCGAAATAACCAAGAAGTTGATAGGCAGGCTAATAAGGCATGCCATCTAGAGGAGGAAAAAAGTGTAATAAACGATGTCGTGGGCACGACAAATATTCCTTAAGAAAATGAAGACAGAAATTTGTAGGTTGTTGTTAAAGTCTCGAAGAAATGCTAAGAAACTTGAAAAGTCGGAATTATCATATCATAAAGTTATGATACCCCTCCATCATCCCCCTAGATCTACCCTTGCCACTTCCTGCCCCCCTCGCCCCCCACCTCCCCTCTCCTTCCCCTCCCCCCACCTCCCTTCTATTATATCACATCCCCCCTCCCCTTCCTCTTTGCTCTCCCCTCCCCCCCCGCGTGGCCCCTTCTCCTACACCCCTCCAAAATATTCATCACCCCGGTATCCTCCTCCCCTTATCGCATCATCCTCTGGAAGCTACAGATATTCATGAAGACTCGTGGCAAGCCGGACAATCTCACTCAAACGAGACGTGGCATCATATGGCATTTTAGTATCACACTTGTTCTTGGATTAAGTCACAACGTGCAGCTTCATTGTTCTTGCACCATGGTTCTTGGAGAATTGGGTGGCGCATCACCTAAGGGGTCTGCAGAGAATTGAGAATTAAAAAGCAGAAATTAATTGGGGATAGTTGGGATGGTTGAAAACGATCAAGAGCTTGGTGGGAATTTAATGGAGGATGGTAGAGTTATGATGGAGTACTCATGGGATCTCGAATACATCATTCTCATCGCTCGTCTCTGCATCACCGCTCAGTCAGGCGGTAGTTATAAAAAGCAAAACGGTATGTGGAATTTGTATGTTTTAAGGTTCGAGTGTCGAACGGTGGCCTCTGCAAAAGCCTGGTGGCTAGAGCCAAGGCTACTAATTATTAGTTCCTGTGTCATGTAGGTAGGGCTTTATGTTGTGAAGAGTCGACATGAGGGACTAAAGGTCTATCCATCTGAGGTGTTAAAGGAAATTAATGTGATTCTAAGAATAATTGAGAGGTCGTGGATGTTGGAACATCTAAGTGTTTACAAGCATTTTGGCCTTGGGACACTAGGTGGGTTCTTAAATGTCTCCTGAAGTGGGAGGAGAATTGGAGTTGGAGTGAGGTTGGGCAGCGCATATCAGCCGAGGAACAGGGCAGTCTCCGGAGGATTAGCGAGGGTGCCTGGCTACAGGAGAACATGGAAAACAGTTGACAAAAATTATTGGAGCCTTTTAAAAAGTGAAGTTTTGAAAGCCAGCATGTAGGGTACAGATGCTAGTTCTTGGCCAGGCACGTGGGGAAGCCACAGGCCGAGGTCTGGAGGGCCGAGGGCCGGTTTCATGGGGTCAGGTGGTAAATACTAAAAACAAACCTTCCTGTATCAGTTGTGTACAAGACCACTGGGATCTGCAAGAGGCCTTGACCGAGCTCCAACGTAGCATGCACCAGCAAATTCATGAGAACATGACTATACAAGAACGAGAGCTCGAGAAACGGGAACACATCAGGCAATTGGAGGATAAGATGGATGCACTACGACAACAGCTTGAAAATATGAAGATTAAAGTGGAAACCATGGAGGAAGGCATTGAGGAAAACATGGAGGGCGTGATAGATCAGGAGAATTCCAAAGGCTCAAAAGATGCTTCTCCTGGCCACGATCTAAACTGCCCAACTCCAATGGACGTATGATCTCCTCTATTTTGTTTTTATGTTTTTATCAACGTATGAATTGTAAATGTATATACCTTCTATCTCAATTTTGTCGAAGCTATAGTTGTAAATACCCCAGAATGGGAAACTTTTGTAGGCGAGATAGCCATATCTACTGCAACAGACTAGATGGACAAAGAAATCATTCCCAGCTTGTAGAAGCTTGGATAAACTGTTGTAAATCCCCGAAAAATATTTAAAAGAAAAAACAAGTCCAATCAAACGTGCAATGTTGTTTCCAACCAACTTTAGAACGCATAAAAATGAGATCAAGGTTCTATGCAAAGTTTATAGAAAATTTTAACTCCATATCCATGTATTCACTCATGTAAGGATCAAAGCATTATTGGAACCCTCACATATATTGTATTCTCTTCAAGTACAACAAAGGATGAACACTAAACAACCCCATCATAGAGCACAAGAGGTTTTGAGAGGAATATTTCATTGATAGTGAGCAAATTGATTAATGTGTGTAACTACTAAAGATAAAACCACATCATGCACCTTAGCATGGAACCCACCAATATTTCCATCAATGGCATTGGAGACAACCTGAAGCTTCCAAACATTGACCCTAACATATTCCTCTACAAATTGGGCTTGCGACTAGTTACCATCTAACCATTGGGAACCTAAGATACATGAGCCCTGACCATTTTGAAGGATATTGTTTTGACTTGAATAATCCATCTGACAAAATGGTAACCGACATTTACAGTTTGGGGATGTGTGTTGGATTGTTGTGGCAGTTCTGACCGTTTAGCCCCCAACGCGAGAAATAACAGTCATGAGCATGCTTCCAACACCCCCAAGTAAGAATCGAGCACCTCAAGAATTGAAGGACTTTGTCAAGATTTGTTTGACAAGGGACACCTTGCTTAGATCAACATCCTTACAACTATTTCGTCATAGCTTCATCTTCAAATCTAAGGACTCTTATTGAATGCTTCTCCCTTTCCTTCCTTCACTCATGATTGTCAGCAATCTCAATCTCAATATCATGCTCTATCTCAATCTAAGTGTTACTTTACTGGTTATAGGGTAGTTTTGATACTTTTGCGTGCTCCTTAGTGCTTCGCCTTTACTAAGTGGATGCTATAGAAATGTTGAAAGTAATTCTTTATAAATTCCTCAAGGATAAAGCCTTTTAAATGAGGCAATGTAATGGACATAAATCATATAATAAAAGAGTACAGTAAAATATAAATAGAATAATAACAAATAGTAATAACCTTGTACTAAATATGATGTAAAGTTGCTTGAAGAGTTAGAAGGCATGACTGTTCAAAGAGATTTCACTTAAGAGTACATTTTACTTGAAGTTATCCTCATTGTAATCATCTTATTAATTTTACAGATCTTCCAATATAATATTGTATTTTACAAACATATAAGCATGTTTATACTTATTTGAGTGTTAATGGGAAATAACAATATGAGAATCTTCATCATGAGTATGGCTCGTCTTATGGAAAGAAGAAAGAAGTAGAGTAGCATGAAGAAGATGACATTGGATGTGATGATGAAAATAAACTCAAAAAGTGTTCAATACCCTTGTTGAGGTAGGTATGTAACAAGGATTGGGAGGGAAAAGAGGCAAAACTACTAAATTACATTCCCCCATTGTAAGAACAGTTGCATAGGTTCATATACTCGTGTGAGGGTGCATTTGTGTGTATTATTGTTGCATGATGATAGTAAGAACTTGGGAATCATAACCTACATCAAAATACCAAATGAAAATAGAAAAAATACACTAGATAGAATTAGAACCACAAAATAAATCAGAAAGCCAAAGCCTAAATTTGAGGCCTCATATAGGATGTTCGATGGCCAATCCCCATTCTGCCATGCTAATGTATCCACAACAACGTATACAAGGCATAAAACAACATTATATTTCCTTGACCAAAATGATAGGAATGACATGGATACAAAAGTATTAGGATTCTCTATGCATGTGGCATACAATTTAATGTTCTTTGCCCACTCTACTGTCATTACTTGGTTACCACCCTCAAAAAAGCCCTTAAGGGATACAAGAGTTATGGATATGACCAAGCCAAAACCACATTACTTGACAAGGAAAAGACCAAAAGCCACAATGGTCTTGTTGAAAAATGTAACTAGGTTCAGTATTCATAATTATCTTTGTATTTGTTTAAATATGTAAAAGCAAAAAGAAGAAAAAGAAATTATTATTATTATTATTATTATTATTATTATTATTATTATGTTTATTTATAGTCAAAGCATGTTCTTCAAGCTTTTAAGATTTCTTGAGTCAAAGTCCTATTTGGACTTTCTTGTAAAGAAGAAGGAAAAAGAATTTTCAAAAAAGTAATTTGGGTCAATTCACCTCAAGAAGCCAAGTTGGCCCTCCAAGATGATATGTCAGCTCACTCAAAAGAGTGTCTTTTTGCATATGAAAACAACTATATATTGGAATACATCCTCCACAAAAAATGGCAAGCAATTCAGTGCATTCTATGATGAGTTCTGAGGAGAGGAAAAGGTGTGTGAAGTTCAGAGATTACATTCATGAGAAGACTTGTGAATTCCTAAGATAGATAATCTCAGATATTTGTCTGAAATCAGTGAGAAGTTGTTTCCAGGGATATATGTCTGAAATACGTGTGAGTTGTTCCCTAGGAAATATGTCTGAAATAAGTGTGACTTCTCTATGGCAGTTAATCTGAGATGAGTGCCAGTTCCTTGTGACAGATGACCTGAGGTAAAAGCGAGTTCCCTGTGAATTTGGAGGGCTTGAATTGGCATCTTGGAGGTTGGATTCTTGTACTAGTTTTGCGTCTTGGATTTCTCACATTCATCTGATTCTATAAGAACAGAAGTTGGTTGGGTTTTCTCCTTTGTGGAGTTTTGCCCTGGCTTGGAGCCTATATCTTTGTGTTCTTTGTTTCTTGTAATCTTCATGTTTTTATATTTTGGTAATTGCTTGATGAAAGAAGAGAACACAAAAATTTAATAAAGAAGCCAACAAATTCATAGGTAATTACCACGACAGAGAAATCAACCCTAATACATAAGCATATTGATTTCTCAACAGGTTTGTGGTATCCAGACAAATGTCAAATTAAACCCATTGATAAATGTTCATAGTGTGTCCACTATTGATATATCTTCATTCAACCCATGACTACCAAAATCATTATAAGATCAATGTTAATATTACATAGCCCTTACTCAATCCATTCTAGAAATTTCATCACGTAATCTCATTCAAGCCATTATTGATAACGCAACTAATTGTAAAGTCAAGAGATATCATTAAGAATGTATCTCCTCACAGATTATGGTTTAGTTGTTTGATTCACACATTGAACATCTTGGTGTGTGATATTATTAAGTTAAAGGACCCTAACTATAAAAGGATTGGTGTCTCGTACAAGAAATGGAAGATATGTCAATTTAGTGTGCTCAAGTGATTGTGAGAATATTTGTTACCCTACCCACTTGAGTTCAAATCCCACTCTATGACATGTTTGCTCTTAGTGAGCCGATTGTGGATGAGATATATATATGATAGATTAATAAATTGTAGAGCTAGCCTGGTCCTTGTTTTGAGAAATCTAGGGCAAAGAATTAGGGCTTCATTTAAATTGATTTCTCTTATATCCTTGACATTTTCTTGAGCATTAGATTAGGATATTAACTTCATTTTGTAGTTATGTTTAACATCAAGACAAATGCCAACAAGAAGATCAAGAAAAACACAAGAACACCAGAAGTGGGTTCCAATCCAGGGCAAAACCCCAAATGGGGAAAACCCAGAAAAAAATCTCTTCTTATAGAATCTGTCCAAAGAAGACTTCCAAGATCAATACCCAAGCCAAACCAAGTGATGAGCCAGCCAAACCCCAAATCAAATCTCTACAAAGATCAAACCGAGGAAACACTATGTCTTCCTCCAAGAACACGCATGTTTAAGCAATGGCAACAGAAAAATCACATCTTCTTTCCTTGGTTGGCCTCCAAAATTTCAATGGACAGATCTTTCTTCTTTTCGCTGAATCAGATTGATTCTCCCTTCTTCGATCTGTCTTCTAATGAGGAGGACAAGCCTCCTTATATAGGCTTTCATGGAGGACGAATTGGGCCTTTCTAGGCCGACTTGTAGCTGTTTGGCCAACCGATCAATTGGAGACTCTAGACATTAAAATTTACAATAAAAATTTTCCTTTTTCGACACATGAGCCCTCCAAAGGCTAGTACATCATGACCCTGCCCATTTTACTTGTCAACAAGACTCCTAGACCCTAGAGCACTCAATGGGTGCTTTGACCTAGGACTACAACAAGATGGACAAGAAACCCACTTAAAATAATAATAATTTTTCTTTTACAAATAATTTATTTTATTTTTCCTTTTGACAAGTACATCAAATCATCACCCAGTACAATAAATGAAAACCAAACCTAGTTACATTTTCAACACCTTGAAGAATATAATATTTACCCACAATACCATCCTCAAAATAAGGGGAAGTACTTAGGAAGTTTTTCCCATGATATGTTACTTGGGAAAAAAAGGGAAGAATACGGTAAAATTTATCTCCAATCATATTGTCACCTACTTCATTTTCCATAATAATTTTAAGGTGGACCTACTTAATGTTGTAAACATCAAATTTTCTAACAACTACCTCATCTCCATGCACCTTTTGAAGGTAAGACAGGCATTGGCTTGTATTTTGGTGAGAAATCCATAGCAAGGATTGAGGTTTGCAACCACATTTAACAGACAGGAATCCCAAGAGGTGGAGGAAATTGTTCTTGATGATTAGTTTTGGAAGAAATCGCTCTTGATCATTCTATAGTTCACCAAGCCTGTTTGTATTATGATTCTATTTGCAAATTTAAATCAACTATTTATGGGAAGGTGTATGATCTATGTTGAATCTTATGTGAAATGATCTAAATGGCCAGTCTTCAAAGTGATGATGTAAAGCATTGGATTTAATCATTTCTAGTTTTGATATCAGATAGTACCAACCACTACTACAAGAAGTTTCGCATAAGACTCTTCAACAATTCAAAGGATCTATGTAAATAGTTGGAGAAAGAGCTTAGCATGTTAATGCTCGACAGTAAAGCTATCAATAAAATCTACAAATTGAACCACGACAGAGGATAGAATATATATTTGCACAACTAACATTGGAAAGCATTGCCAAGGAAAAGAGGTTGTGCACATATTAACAGCCAAGAAAGAATTGCCATAGAGACATCGAAGAAAGTTAAAAGTGGTTCAAACTTCAAACACCCCAGGATGAAGCAATCAATTGACATCTAAAGTTGGTGTAGGCTTAAACAAAATCCTGAATAAGTGTCCTTAGTACCAATGAGGATGGTGGCAACGAGCAATCTTCAATAATAGATTTATTTGAGAAATATATACAGTTCCTTGCTTTACCAACATTTGCAATAATACTAATTATGAAAGGCATTGTTCCGAATTGGGAAGTTTTGCAGATAGTATAATGGGAGGCCCAGTAGATCTCGAAGCTCCTAGATTGTAAATCTAGAACAAAAGTTCTATTTAAGTAAGACAACAAATATATATTCATATATCGTAGATTCATAAACAATGTAAAGAGGTCAATGTCCAAAACAATAAATATCATAAAGTCATATACAATGTAACAACCTCGATCTCCAAAACAATAGATAACATAAACTCATATACCATGTAAAGAAGCAACTACACGGGCCCATGAAATATTCATGTATATTGCAAGAAAATATGTCAAACAGTATCAATGTGTATGCAACCCAACTATTTTCACAGTTCAAATTATTTTCTTAGACAATTTACTTCCTAATATATTTCTTTATTCAATATTTTTGACTCTTTACTTGAATCCAATGCTATCCATAACCCTTTAAACAATGATGGAAACATCCAATTAGACAAACAAAAAGACCAATATCTTAAACACAACAAATTTATTTTCCTAGAATAACCTATCGCACATGGGTCAACAAAACAAGGACAATATTAAAATTTTGTATCTCAAACAAGAAGAGCAAAGTTATATTAGAACTAAAATTCCATTAAGTTAAACTTCCAACTCATCTGAAGCATGTAGATGGCTCTCTTGCACTACTTTGAGCTAGGGATTTGGTCTATTCACCACAAACAACTTCATTCTCCTTTATATGTTGGTTCTATTCTTCTCCCAAAAAATGCTACTAAGACTGGAGCAATTCCTATCACCATGAAGATGTTAACCACCCTATCCTCTTTAGGGATATCAACTAGACCGAATTCATCCCTAACAGTGACAAGAGTTTCATCTCATGCTCTGCCCCAGAATCTAGTAGATCCTCCTCCATGTTCTCAAAATGTGGTCTCTTCTCTAGTTGACTTGTAAAAATCCTTCATGGAGATTGTGCCTCCCTCGAGTATCATAGAATCCTCTCACCCAACGCATCTCTTCATCATTGATAAAGCAGAATAATCTACTGCAATCTCCTTTGCCCAATAAGATCAAACCTAGGTTGATATAACTTTATTATGGACCTTAGTTTACTGAACATGCAATTTTTCACGTGAAACGTTAGTCTCTTCTCCTTGATCCCTCTATAGGCTTGTTAACTTCAAATCTAATGTGGGTCAATCTCTGCAATTTGGCTTCGCATCTGTAGGGACCTCAATCAAAAACCTACATTTGAAAATACATTTTTGAAGTTTCATTTGTGCTCCCCAAAAAGCCATAACAAGCATATCACAACCTATGCCATGCTACGTGGAAATGGACTTCAACAATGGGTTGCTCAAAAATATTTGGAATCAAAATCTCGACAAGTAGAAAGCCTTCATATGTAGATGACACTCAGCAAAATCATGTCCAAAGCAAACTAGGGAGTCTAACAAAGCCTCCACGAAACAAGGAAGAACAAAATAACAGAATCATAGAGCCACTGGATGGAAAGGTGCTAAGGAGAACTATCATCTGATATATTGGTGGATGCCAAAAAGTCAATTGAACTCAAAGTTGTGTAGCAAATATCATTATTGATTATTTATTGGCAGGTGTCATGAACTCAAGATATGGATATATCTAGAAAATATTGGCAAACTTCTAAATACAAAATATATTCGTGTTCTTGTGGTACATAAACATTGGGAAAATGGACATAAATTGGCACATAGTGATAAATTAAGGGCAATTTTCATTTTGGGTAGAATCACAAAAAATCACTTGGTTGCCAATAAATTGGAAATATCTGCAACACTAATCCAACAAAGAAAAAGAATCCCCTATAAACAAAAACTTGACAAAGGAAATCCCAGCTAACATGGAGCAGACTACGTTAGCTCCTCCACCTAGTATTCATCTTGTGCTGGAACAACAGCAGGGATGCATTGAAGTTACTAAGAGAGAGGCCAAAAAGGGTCTCAATCATAACGATGCTATTGAAGAAAGAGGCCCTCCGCATTTAGAGGATCATAAAATATAATCAGTTTTCCCATTGCAATCAAAGGCATCAGGCCCTCAAAAGTTCAGCTGTGCCCAGCTACAAAACTGTTAACTCTAGGAAGGAATTCTTTCAGCAGTCAGAGGATTCTGGGAAATCATGGTGGTTGACATCAAGAAAGACATACAAGTTCCCTTTTTTGCTTTGCTACATATATTCATTGCCCAGCAGGCATATCTGGGTGATTCTTTTGTAACCCATTCCTCTATATTTTAATATAAAAGGTAGAACTGTTCTTTAAAAAAAAGTTATATCAAAACTCAGATACATATTTACCATGCTAATTCTATGGTGTCATATATTAAAATTGGTGTGATATACCTTAGCAGCTGCAGACCACGGATATTCCTCTTGAAGAGATTTGTACAAAGAAGTCAACTTATTAACATGCTCTGGTGAATGCTTCCCACCTTCTAGTGATAGACCTAGACACTTCTTAAGTGCTTCATGATATCTGGTAAGACAAGAAAAAAAGAGTATAAAACAAGACAACAAGACAAATAATAATGCCCCAAAAAGTGCTATTCATGGCCATCAAAAGTAAAGCCTGCAATAAACAATAGTAGCACACTCAGATATTAAACACTACCAAAGATATTGTGTGTTCTAATAACATTTTATTATAAAACAACCAGCACCAATGAAGGCAGTCACTTAAATGAAGTTACTTGGAATATATTTTTCTTTGGTACATATGAAACACCATGCATAATGAAGACGACATAACTTTTGAGGTAATTTATACATAGTTTGTTTTACAAGATACTCATCTTGATTTGGTTATTGCCAATTGATATTCTATAAAATATTACAAAATAAACTCGTCCTGTCCCCTCATTTTGTAGTGTGCTTTCATCTGAAAGGTGTGAAACATCATCCATTAACAAAATAGAATTACTTGTGAAAAATAATCTTTAGAGTATGCTTCATGCAAGTACAGAGGATTGTACAAAGCATAGTTCTACAGAAAGTGGAACTTGGTGATAATACCAAGTATGCAGTCAAAGGTGTTGGGTCAACATCTTTCCAGTTGGAGCCAGGAGGAAATATTCATAAAAATGATGTGTTGTACATACCAGGTTTGAAAAGGAACCTGATCTCTACTTCATCCATGGAAGACAAAAGGTATAGAGTTGCTTTTGATGATGGACAAGTTCTTGTGTGGAATAAGGGCTCAAGCATAGATTATGCAAAGGTGATTGGTGTTCGAGAGGGAGGTTTGTAGAGACTCCTAGGATGATCAACTCAAGCATTGGTACATGATAACACCAATCTATGCCATTTGTGGCACTGAAGATTTGGTCACATACACTACAAGGCTTTGCCATCATCAAGGAAGAATGGTTATAGGTCTTCCAGAGCTCCAGGTAGAGCATGAAGGAGTTTGCAAGGGTTGTGCACTTGGCAAGAATGTCAAGGGATCATTTTCGAGCAGTGATAGTAGGTCCAAGGGGATCTTGGATCTAATACATTCAGATGTATGCGAACCACTGACAGTATCATCCTTGGGTGGTTTCTTATACTATGTGACATTCAATGATGATTTCTCTCGGAAAACATGGATTTACTTAATCAAGATGTTATGAGACCAGCTCAAGAAAAGATAGAAAAGATAGATCAACGCCTTAGAATTCAGCCTCTTTGAGGGGGAAACCTCCTTTACATTACATAAATGATCAATTCTTGGATGATACAAATGAAAAGACCTCCTTTCTATATATAGGAGTCTAAGGGGTCATAACATAATCAGAGCCGACATAAACAATAATAATGTAAGGCACAATAATAATAA